>VZSV01000301.1:230697-270429 GCA_013398735.1 Nothocercus julius
ATCATTCTTAAACCTATTGAATTTAATCCCAGCTATTATTTGTGTTTCCATGGTAGCATGTGTTGTTTTGTTTTGTAATAGAATTTCCTTTGCATTATACTTCCAAACAATTACAGAGTTTCTGAGGGAAAAGCATCCACCACAGAATAATAAATGTCAAGAATATGTATCTAGGGGACTACTGCGTGAATAAAAATTTGACAGGGTACTTGAAAGTGCAGCTTTTGACTTTTTCTGTTGTGTGGGCAGTAATCTTAAGTTAAAAATAAGTAACTCATCTACCCTGTTCATCAGATATTTTTCACAAATAGTCCTGAATTACTTTTTTTCTATTTCTTTTTTTTTTTTTTTGATAGAAGTCTTCTGTTTGATTTTATTGGAGTTAGCTCTTTCTTTATATACAAACAACCTTTTGAAGAGCATACCTGTGGGAAACCAAATTTTTGTCTGTCTACTGAAATCATATCATGCTGCTATATTCTAAGTTCAATACAAATTACTGTTCCGTTATCTAAATATTGCGCACATGGTTTTTGGAGTACTTCCAAATTAAAAAACTCCTCTGCTTGTAGCCCTTAGCTAAAATTAAACATATGAACTTACTATTCCATGATGCGAGTAATCATGATATCCTTGTTTATGGTGTGAGATTAGATGCGTGAAGTCTATCTTAACATAGAGGGTAAAAATAAGTGTATAGGTTATTTGTATGTCTTGAGACAGTTGAGGCAAGAACTTTGTATACAAAGGAAGTTATACTGATGATTTGGTAGTGTTCGCTGATGATCATTACTCTTAAATGCATTCAAATAATACCAGTTTTAACCTGTAGTTTTCTAAAATGGTGTCCTTTATTTTACAGTAGCAGCTTATGCTACTAATGTAAAGCATGGATTTCAGAGATGTTTTCTGTTGAACGTGATTCATAAATGTTACATTACCACTGGTAGTGGTTTTTTATTATTTATTTATTTTTTGACAAAGACATATAGCTATTTTATGAATTTTTAAACTTTCATTGTCAAGTTTCAGATATGAAAGAAACCATAGTATTTCAGTAAAACCAAATTTTTAGAGAAAAGTCTGATTCTGTACAACCAGGAAAATAGAACAGTTATCTAATAGTTTTCTATCTGAAGAAATCTTAAAATGTTAAACTTTTTGTATAGTTTTGCAATGTTGTAGATGAAGTTTACTAGTTGTTTGTCTTTTTATGTTGACAGGGTTGCTTTAGACACACTTGCTGCGTTACTAAAATCAAGTAAGTTTTTGACTGTAAGATACAGTTCTTTTAGTTCAGATGTGAGTGCAAGTGAAAAAAAAAAAAAAAAAAAAAAAAAACAAAGTCTGTGACCCAAAGAATTTCAAGTTCAGGAAGCTTTGAATTAAGACTATAGTTTCTTCTGCATTCCCTTTGTGTATATGTACATCTGTATTTACTAATTAGCTACTGTCTCTTCAGTTACGCAGCAGAGAGGCTGCCCAGCTTCTGCAAAACTGGTCTGGATGCAAGCTGGGGAAATACCTCTTACACACCTCTGCCTTTCAGTAGTGGTCACCTATGTCTTAAATGTGCTGTGTCCTCCTCACGCACGTATCTTACATGACCAGAACTACCAGTGGGATGACAAGAGATAATACAGGGGTACAATTCTGAAAATTGGATCTGTTGGGCTGGCTATGAAGTAGCATGGGGTAATGAGATGGCTCTTCCAGGGCATTGGCTGTCTGAGCCAGCACAGAGGATCCCAGCAAACATCACAGCTGCTGTCTTTCTGCCAAGATTATTCCACATAAAGAATGATCAACTCATTCTCTCTCAACAATTGTGTAAAAAACTACAGAAGTTTGAGTAGTCAGATGTTCTAATATAGTCAGAAAAGAACTGAGGAATGCTGTTGTTTGCAGAAGACTGTTTGCATTTGTCTATGTATGTTTCAGGCATAGTAGAAAAATGCAGTTCATGCAGAGTGTCAAACTTTCTTGAGTTTCTCGAGAAACAGTGATTCTTTATCTTAAAGATTGTTCATTTACTAATTTTGAGGTTTCTTCTTGGGAAATCTAGAAAAAGGAACCATTTAGAATTGCTACTGGTATTCTGTTCTGTAATTTTCTTTTCCTCAGTATTATTGAGGAAATAAAACGTGGAAAAGTGTGTAGAGAAAGCAGCATCTCTTGGCTGACATGTGTGAATTTATTTTGAGAGATGTAGTCCTGAGAGGTTTTGACCCTTACCCTGCTGTACGTTTATGTTGCTTTTCATAACAATGTTAATCTCTGGTGTGTGGATTTCAAGTGACATACTGAATATTCTACATAAATTGGTGAGTTTTTAAACTAAGCAAGCCCAACTAAAACAAACACATAGTCAATGTATGTAGAACTCCTGCCTGTTTTTTTTTTTTTTTTTTGGTGAGACTTCCAACTGATGGAAGTTTTCTGAAAAATAAAACATTTGTCTAATTTCAAATATCTCAATCCACTAGTAGCTTTATTTGAGGAGAAAGGACAGAATTAGAAAATCATTATAAACTGTGATCTGCCATTTTGTAGTTTGATAATCAGAATATAATTATTTTAACCACTTTAAGAATAAAAAAAAACCAAAACAGCAGAACATCATGATTTTGAGTTTGTCAGGACTAGATTACTCATGAGATTGCACCTGTTCTGCTATTTGGGGTAGAAACAGTTTGAGTTTGTCATGTTTGAGTGACAGTTCCTGCAATATTACATGGAGAATAAGTAGTATAACAGTTTGTTTCAAGTCTTATGTTTACACAGTGTGTGTGAACAGTGATGGAAATGTTATAAACCTTCTTTATCTCAAAATTTTCTAGCTGGGGGTATCTTATGCTTAACCTGCATCCTTTTGGTAAACCATGCAACAATATCCTGAGGAGTGAAGGATACAGTACTGGGCTTAATCATAGAGTTATCTCTAATGACTGTAATATTTTGTGTATCTGTTCTCTTGAAAATGATATTTATAGACCTAATTTTGTGTAGCAGTAAAAAAGATAGTAATGCAAAGCAAATAACATGAGGAAGTGATGTTGCTACTTAAAAAGCACTAACGTGATTTTAATGTTACACATCCAAATTTGCTATTTATTGATGTGGGTTATGTGTATGCTTTTAACAGAAGACTACTAAACAGTACTAAAGAAAATTATGTCTAAAATGGGCTTTTAATTAAGAAAGCAGTTCAAAACTATCTATTTTAATGCATTTGCCATCTTGGAGCAAGAATCAGTAGAAATATATAGATTTGTTACAACAGGGCAGAATTAGGAAGTTCTACTGATCTCTGCTGTATTACAGATTCAAAATCTGCATTTTGATATGCAAATGCAGTTTTGCATATTGCATATTTTGCCTGCAGACATTGACATAGAGAAGTCAATTCCCTTATAAGTATCATTCCTAACTCAATAATGAGTTAGGCAAAATTTGTTTGTGGAGAGACAGATACAACACCTGCCTTGAACAGCTAACCTAGGTATATTTATTGCAGTGGTTTAATTAGATGTTAAGTGATCCTGACAGGGTAGAGGAACTGCAGGATTGTAAGAAATGTCTAGAAAATACAGAAACATATTTCACAAAGTTTATGTCTATGTCAGTGTAAACCTGCATCTGTGTCAATGTAAACCTGCTAAACATGGCTGAAGTATTTCTTCAAACGATAACATAATTCAGTAAGTTGATTTTAAAAAATAAAATATTAATTTGAAGATTGTGCTGAAAATAAGACAATTATTATGCTCTTTCATCATTTTTAATTTACTGTTCTACTTTTTTTAAAAACTTTTTTGTTAAGAGACAAATGCCAGGAGAGCAGTAGACAGAGGATATGTACACGTGCTGTTGACGATTTATGTAGATTGGCATCGTCATGATAGTCGACATAGATACATGCTGATACGTAAAGGCATTTTACAATGCATTAAAAGTGTTACAAACATCAAATTAGGAAGGAAGGCATTCATTGATGCCAATGGGATGAAAATTCTTTACAACACTTCACAAGTAAGTTTGTCTTCTTTTTTTGTTTTGTTGCATTTTAAACTTTAAAAATATTTTGTGACACCAAATTTATCATTGTTAATTTATTAACCATTAGTGCTCTTTTTGATTTGGGAGTTACACATAATGTTCTGTAATTGATTAAAATAAAAGGAAAGGGTACAGTATGACATTCATATTTTAATCTTATTTTGCTGCAACCCTTTTTGGGAGGGGCTGCTGAGCTTCTGAAAAAATCTTTAATTGTATAGATGCGAGTTTTGAAAAACGGTGAATTTGAGTTGGTAAAAGTTCCTCTGATCTTCAGAGAAGGCATAAACAAAATTTATTTTAAGTAGCAGCATGAAATACTTTGTCGTTAGTGAATTAAAATCTATAAAATGCAATATTACTTTTGGTTTGAAATCCTTTTCTTTGTTAATTCCTGTTAATAGGAGTGCCTTGCAGTAAGAACTCTTGATCCACTCGTCAACACATCCAGCCTAATTATGAGAAAATGTTTTCCTAAAAATCGTCTTCCTTTGCCTACTATAAAAAGTGCTTTCCATTTCCAGCTGCCAGTCATTCCTGCTAATGGTCCTGTGGCTCAACTGTATAGTTTACCTCCCGAAGGTATGGGCATTTTACTAAGTTTTCTCTTTGAATTTGTCTAACTTAATTTTAAAAATAGTACTATATTTAGTATATGTAATTAAAATATATATATGTTTTTTTCAGTATAAACTAATATAAAAACTAACCAGGAACTGAAAAACTAAAGAGTGGTTTTCATCTAACTGTCAGATGTAAAGCATAAGCTGTATGTATTTGTCTACAAACTTCATTTTTCTGTTTGCTTGTTTGTTCTAACTTGACACATAGAAGAATGTATGTGACTCTCTAGTTTCTTTCTGTTAATCTGATAAACTGGATGTACTGAATTTAGTTCAGTATATACTGTTTGAGGCATTGATACTTCAGGAAAAATTTCTTAACAGTGAGGGTGACAGAGCCCTGGCACAGGCTGCCCAGGGAGGTTGTGAAGTCTCCTTCTCCGGAGATCTTCCAAACCCGCTTGGATGCAGTCCTGAGCCACATGCTGTAGGTGACCCTGCGTGTGCAGGGGGGTTGGACTAGATGATCTCTAGAGGTCCCTTCCAACCTTAAGCATTCTATGATTCTATGACATTAAACCATTGAGATTATTTCTTTGTTTAATGAGAAGTAGAGCTGCTTAGTTGAACTGTTGCAGTCTCTTAGGTAACACTGGTCTGCAAAGCATTATCTTGCTGCTTTTGTAAGAAGAGGATTCATCTGATTGTGATTTCCTGTCATTATTTTTGGATAATTAATGATTTTTCAGATATCAGGAAACAGTACTTGGGTAAGCAAACTGTGACGCTGCTGTAAGGAAATTAATCTAAATAAAGAGGTGAAACTGCACTTCTAATATCATATTCATGATATTTTCTGAAATAAAATATCATAACCTGAAAGAAGACAAGTTTGTGTTTGAAATTCACACAAGATAGCATCAAATTACAGACTGTTTATATTTTGTCTCCTAAATAGGAAATTGATTTTGAAGCCTGTTCCAAAATTCACAGAAATTGTTTTTACTTACTACCGTACTTTGATACTGTAATACTTTTTTAGAAACTTCATATTCTGTTCATACTCTTACCATTTTTCAATCCAGTTTTTAATATATAAACCAAGAAATATAAAAAACAAATAGGATACACCTCTGCTTTAAATTTCTGTATTAAAAGAGGTATAGAATGGTCTCCACGAATACAGTCTGAATATATTAAAAGTATGTTTTCATGGAATTAGCACTGTAAAAGTGTAATTGTTTTGACTACTTCAGCAATGAGTACATTTTGTTAATGTCTTATGTGAGCCTTCTACTTGTCTTGTACTGAATACCCCTTTTTTAAAAACATCCTGTGGTATTTGAAGAAAAAGATTGAATTTGTCACTAATGATTAGCATATCTATCAGAATGACTGTCTAGTGCCCACTTCTACATATCAGGAAGTGATTTTAGCCCAGTGCTTAGTAGTTGTTGTGTAAACGAATGTTCCACTCTCTTGTTGTAGTTTAAATTGTGAAGTATTGCATCAATGAATCAAATAAGGTTTGGTGTTCTGAATCTTCTCCACTTGTAGGAAGTAACTTTTCCTGTCTATATTTGGGGTTCCAAATCTGGCTATGTTAAGCAGTTGCACTGACTGCTTAAGTCACCCCTCTTTAAGATCCAGTATCTTGCTTACTAGATGGAATCTATTTGGGAGCACTGGGAGGAAACTATCAATAGTTTCTGACTTACTTTTAATTTTAGGTTCTTTCTTAGAAATTAAAGACATTTAGAGTAAAAACATGTAGTGATGTTTTGTTTGTTTGTTTTCCTTCCTCTTTTTGACCTGCACATTACTACTTGATTTAAGAAAAGATGTCAGGACCATCTCATTTTGTGCTGAGCTGAGGCTATACTGGGATGTTCTGGTGCCGAACTGCAGGCTTGGCACATCTAGTTGTTAAGCATTTCTTATAGACAGTTGCTATTTTGGGGTGGATGGGGGAATGGATTTGTAGCACTGAGTTTGAAGTATTGTCAAACAATCGGTTAGTTTTATAAAGCTCATAATAGTTACTAAAGCTTAGAGGGTTTCACAGGACTTGGAACTAGTTGGGTTTACCTTTTTTTCAGGTGGTAAGTGAAAAATGAATAAATTTGGATGATTAGATAAACTTTTTTTTTTTGAGCTTATATATGATGTAAAATTTATAATCTATCTTAGAGAACTTTTTTTTTAATATCATAGTGGATGATGTAGTGGATGAAAGTGATGACAATGATGATGTTGAAGCAGAATCAGAAATTGAAGCTGAAAATGAAGATGACAAGGACGAACATTTTAAGGTTTGTAGGAGACGAAATTGTGCCTCAGTTTGGTCTTCTAAATTGCATTGTTATTCCTTCAGTCATGTATGCAGCCATATGATTTAAATATTAGTAGAGTATTAGTAGGTAATGTGAGGAGGTTTTTCTTTAATAAAAAAAAAAAAGAAAAGAAAAAAAATCATATGAAATTTAAAGAAGGTGAGTGCTGTTTGAAAAGATGACCCTTTGTTGTTCAGATATCATCAAGATTTTTATGAAAAATCTTTTCGTTTCACACTAGATTTGGCTGAAGTGGGATGGAGCAGAACTGCAAACTGCTTTTTCAATATTTTAATTCCATCTTGTACTTACCTCAGTCCTCTCTACTGCATACTGTACTCAGTTTGTAGGAGTAATTTCAGCTTTTTCCATTATTCCGACCTGCTATTGACTATAGGTCAAGTTGACTTTGAAATTCAGCCAGCTCTATAGATAGAGATCAGACCTCTGTTCCCACTTTGGGAAGGTCTTGTTCTGTTCTTCACCTGCCAGTCAGGATGTGAAAGGACGTTCTGCCTATTTTATGTTTGAATGTTACATAGATGCAGACATTGATTGAAGCATCTGCCCACTAACTGAAATGACAGCTTGGATTTCGGGCTGTCTTCTCATGAGTCCTGATGAAGGGGATCTTTAAAAAGAACTCCTTTCTCTCTGCAATCAGGTGATATCTTTACTTTTCAGGTAGTAATAGCTGCATAATGCATTATCTCTTGTAAAAGGTAGTCTAAGATCTGTGCATAATAAATCTGTATGAAAGCAAAAGAAAGTTAATTTGTAATGTTGCCATTGAAATTGGGGGACCAGTAAAATTGAACTGCTTAAATCCTCATAATGAAATGTGCAGTTCAGCTAATTTTAAAATAATAGTGAGCTATGTCATAACCATGTTTGTGTCAGAAGTAAAGGCCAAATATCATATTTTTAGAAGTTAATTCATCCTGAGTGCAAGGTTAATTTATTCTATTGATTTTTCAGAATGATGATATTGAGACTGATATAAATAAACTGAAACCTAGACAGGAATTGGGGCGACCAATAGAAGAACTGAAAATGTATGAGCAATTTTTCCCAGAACTTTTGGAAAACTTTCAGGTAAAGTATATGATTCCTAGTGCATCTCTCCTAATGAGAGGTTGAATCTGGAATATGTTTTAATCTTACGCTTTTTTGTGGATATAGTTATTCCAGGAAAAAAAAAGTAAAAAAGGAGAGCATTTTTAGAACTATGTTTGCTATCTATATGCTACGCTATATACTTATACAGTGAGTTTCTTAGTTTCTGCCTTAGGTACTTGAAGCTAGTATATTATGTCGTGTACCTTCTGAAAGCAGTGATTTACAAAATCTGGAGAATGGGGTTGACTTGAAAGTTTCTGATGGCTTTTTATTGTTTTTTATTTTTATACTGTTTTGACAATATCTTGGAGATGATGTTCATTACCTTGTTCATGTAGGTTTATGACACAATGATAAATTTCTTCTTTAATTAAAACTTTGGTTTCACCTGGGTTATGGTGAAGTATATCGAAAGATAAATCATCTTCTGAGAAAGTGCTTATGTGTGGGGAGGAAAAAAAAAAAAATAGAATCAAGGTGTGTTTCTGTTTCCTTTTAGGAATGTGACTTGGTCTCCAAGGAACCAAAGCCTTTTCGATCTGATGCAAGTCTGGGTGGGCCTATTGTTGTTCCTACAGCAGGGGAGGAGCACTGTGCAGAAGCAAACCCGTCAGTAAAAGAAATTTTTCTGAAGGAGAGCAATTCTTTATTGGCAGAGGAATGCAATATAAGGCCAGCCTTTCTGGAACTACCAGAAAAAGATAGTAACAAAGACAGTAGATTACATCAGCAAAATGATCAAAAGAAGCTGCTGCCAACTTGTCAGTGTCTAAGCCAAGAAATTGTGAAAGGCTTGGACAGAATCACTCTGCAAAACACTGCAAAAAATGAACAGTGTTTTGGTGCAGGGTGTGCCGTAAAGAAGGAAAGCAAAACTAGCCTTACATGCAGTAAGCCTTCTGAGCATGTTTCACCCTGCAGAAGTAGCCTTTTTGAGGGATCACCTGTTCAGCTGGGAAAACTATGCTGTACTGGGGTGGATTCTGAGGAAGATGATGATTCTGGATCAAATTCATCAGGCGAACAAGTGATTCTTGAAGTTTCTGATATATCACCAGTTCATGACTCTGATCTTTATATTGAAATGGTAAAAAACACAAAGTCTGTCCCTGAGTATTCTGAAGTGGCCTATCCAGATTATTTTGGCCATATTCCACCCCCATTTAAGGAGCCTATTCTGGAAAGGCCTTACGGGGTGCAGAGGTGAGTTAATTCTTTGTTGTGATTGTAGTTCCCTTGAAAAATAGTCTTTGCGTTGAGAATAGCTGGAAGGTCACCTCCTATGTATACAATTTTTACTCTGTCATGTAAAATAGTTTTCAGTGAAAACCAGTTTGAAGGTAGGTAGCTACTTTCTTAGCATTAATCAACCAAAAGCCACCAAATAAAAAAAAGATTTGATTCTGTAATTGCAAATTATAATTCTGAAATTCCAGTTTCTAAAATTTTAAGTTAGTGTCTGCTCTTCATTTTTTTTTCCCCTCTTGACTTCCCCCCCATCCAGATCTTGTAACTTTTAAAAATTACTTATCTTTTGCAAGATCAAAAGAAGAAAGCTAGAAATATGATGCTTTCTAACTCAGTGTTTAACTTGCTAAGGAATCATACTTGTCAAGGAATTCTGTCATATTTTGTCAAGCAAAAAGAATGAGAACTCTGAAAGCTTCTGAACCTAATGGTGTGTTGACAGTTTATCATCACCTTCTGTGCTGGGAGCTTTTCTCTGCATTGTCTGTGAGTTAAGGACAAAGTCTTTTTGTATGTGAATGAAGTTTCTTGAATTTTTTCTCCTCTTGGAAGACCTTCAGCAGCACTGAAGTGAGTGTGAAGTCTCAATTTCATGAGATTCTGCATATTTACATTTAGATATTAAGATGACAAGTCTTTTTAAAACTAGATGAAATCTTTACAATAATTAGTTGGCAAAGCTTCATATCTGTGATTTAAAAAAAATCTTTGCTACAGTTATTGAAATTTATACAAAAATGACATTATGTTTCTGTTACTACATATATTCTTTCTAAAAAGCCCTCCTCACTGTTGAGAGTAAAGTATGCTTATTTTCTAGACTGATTTGACTGATTTAGAGGTGAACTTGGTATTTTTTGACTCAAGACAGCACAATATTTTAAGAAAATTTTGCATGTCGTGTCGTCACGTGTTTTAGTGGTATTTGATCATTTTGAGTATTCCTGAATAGTCTTACACTGCGTGAGATCTTTAAAGTTTTTTAGCTTTAAAGTATTTTACATTTGGTAAGATGTATTGTCAACATGGAAAGTAACCTTTTACTTCCTGAATGAAGCAAGAATGGAATTTTGTGTAATTTTGCTAAATTTGATTCAGAAAACCTTTTTCAGGTTTTTTAAGGTATAGCATTCTGAGAATTAAGTTTTCTGCTAATGACTCAGTCTTGTTGCTGCAATGTAATGCATTTCTGGAAAGATAAGCCTTTTAAAAAGAGCCTAATCTTTTTAGGAATTGCAATTTGTAGAAAGGTGATGAAAACTGACTTTATCAAAGATACAGAAAAGTATTGAAATTCTTCTAGAAAGCTGTGTACAAATTCTTTTGGCTTTCAGTGAGATTTATGTTCACATTTTTGCTAGCAATTAGTACACCCCCTATCCGCTAAGTCTGTGTTAGAAAGCTAGACATTACATTGCATTATATTGTCCTCACTGTATTTTAAGTGTTGCAGGGTGATGAATGCGTTCTGGTCTTCCAGTACTCTAGGAGATGCAGTGTTTACCAGCTTGTGTTTTGATGCACTTTTGGATTTTTGTTTGTGTTTGACAATATGTAGTGTTTACAAAACATTTCATCAAACTATTGTCAGAATATCCTCTGGGAATAATTGTTTTATTATTCCACCTTCTAGAGAAGGAAATTGCTACTTAATCCAGGCCCGTGTAAATTAGGGATTAAATATCTACTCTTTTTTTTTCTCATTTTCTGTAAACCTTAGGTTTGTTTTTGCTGCACAATTTAGGATTTTCAAAATACCTGCAAAAGTGGTCATGAGGTAACTCGGAATTCTCAGGGGACCTACCCATAAACACGTAGCTCCAGGTCAATAGTTTTTTCTTTCTTTTTTGTTTTTCTAATTTTTCCTTCTATAATCTTCAGATAGTTTCTCCTATCTGCTAATTTTTCATTATCTTAAAATGGATTACTGTTCTTTTGTGCATTTTTCTTAAAGCCACATCTCCTTTCTCTCTGTGTACTGTGGTTGTAAATGTGGTATTTAAATATTTTGCATTGATTAATGGATTCTATCCTGATAAAATTCCGATGATGGTGGAAAGTGTTGTGACCACTTAGAGCTGAGTCATACTGAGCTTTAATAATTCATTATCAAGTCGGAAATCTGTAACTCTGTCCTTAGTTAAACCCTATCAGATAGATTATGGTGAGTTGAACTTCTTGCAATTTGATTAATACATTGCTGGATATGTTTTGTTGTTGTTTTTTTCTCCTTACCAAGTGACTCTTAACATAACAGGTGCTAGAGTTGTATACTTCCCTTCTTTCTCTCTTTTCTCGTTTGTCAACAATTTTTATTTTAATTAACCAGAATTTCCAGCCTGAACGTACTTTGCAGCTCTGTTCCTGTGTTCTTCATTGTTAATCTGCCTCCTTTTGTTCTTATTGCAGGTTCTGTGCTTTTCCCCACAGCTCTGCCACTGTATTTCATTCTTGAACTGCAACACATTCTTACTTTTCCAAACCAGGACCTAAATACTGCCAGTTGTGCAATGGTTTAATGATCTGGATAAATATATACCTGACATTTGGCTGACATCACCAAATTCATTCTTATTTGTTACCTAGTCGATATATGAACCTAGATGTCCAGAGGTGAAAAGCTAGTGCACTAACACACTCACTGCACGACCTACTCTGTAATACTTTAATTTTAGTTATGGTAGGACTCATGAAAATTACTAATATTACCAAGTACTGTCATAAATAAAAGCATTAACATATATAATGTTTGAGTAATTCCTGCTGCTGTTACAAATTTTGTTATGGTGCATTCATCTTATAAGATAAAACCCACTGGGTTTTGTGCATGAAAACTCAGTTCCCACACATAGAAGTATTGGAATCAGTCAGCTGTGAATGCAGGTGTTTAATAAGTACACTTACAGTTTGTGCACATAAGTGGGGACGAGGCTGAAGTCTCTCTGAAAGTCTATGCCACTGTCTTCATGTTAATTTCATTAGTTTTTATTATTACTTCACTTTTATAATTGGAAATAATATACAACAGGTTAAGTGGGGATTCTTCTTTTTTTGTAGGACAAAAATCTCTCAAGATATTGAAAGACTGATTCATCAAAATGATATTATAGATAGAGTTGTGTATGACCTTGATAATTCCAGGTGAGCTTTTAAATTTGTGAAAACAATAATGAGTAGTCTAAGTATATTTTACTTTACCTATGATATAGTTTGTAATTTTTAAGACAGTTCTGTAATTGTTGATTTGACTAGTTCTTTCTTGGGGTATAACATTGTTTCTACTACTCAGGCTATATTTATGGCAGATTTATAACAATTGTTCAATTGCTAAGTGAGATCTGAAGTAAACCACATGTGTTTCTGTTAGTCATTCTGATCCCTTTTTCTTCCCTTAGTTATTCAGTACCTGAAGAAGCAGATCTTTTGAAGTTTAATTCCAAATTTGAATCTGGAAACCTGCGCAAAGTTGTTCAAATCAGAAAGTGAGATATTTCAACTTTTATTTTTACACATGAAACTTTTCATTTCGTATTTTTAAAAAAGATATATTTGTTTTATTCATCTTCAGAAACGAATATGATCTAATTCTGAACTCAGATATAAATAGCAATCACTATCATCAGTGGTTTTACTTTGAAGTCAGTGGAATGAAAACTGGCATTGGATATCGGTTTAACATCATCAACTGTGAAAAATCAAACAGCCAGTTTAATTATGGTAAGATACATTTCCCATTCTTTGAGAAAAAATATTTAGTAAAATAGCTGGATAGGAAAGTTCAGCTGTGTGTCATGCCCTCCAAAGATGAACAGATCACATGTGTATGTTTTTTTTTTTTCAGTAGTAGTAGTCACACTAGAAAATGACTGNTGATTAAAGCCAAAATAGAAGAATTTTACTGGCAACTTCAGCTAAAATTGTCTTAATGACCATTTGGGTTGAGGCACAACAAATTTTGTCAGAATTAGAACTAGGTGGCCTTAAGTCCACTCCTAAATACTGAGATATGTTTTTCAGAAGTAAAAAAAAAAAAAGTGTGGATAGTCTGAAAGAGCTATTCTTACTGCATTTGTGAGAGGGAAAAGTAAGGTTCTCCTTTGAAGTGTTGTGAAGGTTTCACATGTGACCTTCTGCAGTTTCGATCTCATAGCATTTGCTGTTTGTGTATCAAGCAATGTAATAAGCTTCTCTTCCAGGAGAAGGGCCAGGACCTTCCAGGACCAGGGAGGTCATTCAGCTCAAAAACATTTATGTGAGCTTTCTTCTCCACTTGATTTTGTACGATTATTCCTTTTAGTCCTATAAGGAGAAGGAAGAGAAACCTTCCTTCCACCTTCTTAAAACTGTTGGGACAAAATGACATCATATTCTTGACGTGTTCAACTTCACTTGATTAAGATATAAATATTTTACATGTTGCTGAGAAATAGGACATATAAAATTATTTATTTAAAATATTTGCACTTTTATGGCAAGCTTATATGAGCTAACCAAATAATAATCTCTTAACTAATTTACTTGAAAACTTCGGTGTTTTCCAACTCTACAAGTAAACAGATGATAATCTTTTATGTTCTCTTTGAAGGCTTTTCATGATAATTTAGACAGAGTAGGTTTTTGGTTTTGTATTTCTGCCTTTAATTAGGATTTGATAGGGGGTGGAAAGATGATCTTTTGAATGCAAGAGCATGTCCAGATTTTCATGAAATTATGTTCTATGATAGCAAGTTGAGAAGATAGCTAGCTTGGAGAATTGCGTAAAAAAATGTTTGCCTGATCCATATCAGTGATACCATCTCAATCTCAGAGAGATGTATCTCTCTTAAAGAGAAATGTATCTTTACATTAAAATGATTCTTTGTTTTAAAGGTATGCAACCACTTATGTATTCTGTTCAGGAAGCATTAAATTCTAGACCATGTTGGACTCGTGTTGGGACAGATATTTGTTACTACAAGTGAGTATCAAAACAGCTATAACAAAAAGATCTTATACTGAAGATGACTATGAGAATTTTTGCTGACAACGAGAAATGTTTGCTCTTTTGTTTTCCTAATCTTACAGTAGTTCTGTTGTGAACACAGCTTTTCTCCTTAATTATTCTTGCTTAGTTATTATGGAGAAGTAACAGAAGTGATCAAAATACGTAGATTCTCACTTTGTCAGCACTCTGCTGTCCTTGAAGTAGTTTACTTGTATACTCATTTTGTCCAGAAATTGCATGGAATATACATTCTATTAAATATTTCTATACAATATGTGCACACTTGCTTAAAATATTATTGGTGACTAGCCAGGTGGCATCTGTGATTAGTCATTTGTGCCTTTATTGTAAATCATTTTAAAGTAATCTTAGAACATAAGATGAGAAGTTACCACTAAATTTGTTACTCTTAGAGAACAGTTGTTTGCTTCTTTGTTTGTTTGTTTTGTTTTACTCTTCCCATAAAGGATGTCTGTCTCTGCTATCAAAGTTTCTTTACAGATAGTGGGAACCAGCGGAGTTAGTATTTAACTTGTATACACAGAAGAGAAATACAATAACTAAAAATCTTCCTAGCTCTTAAAACATATGTTCAGGAATAAGCTACAAGACAAAAAAAAAAATTGTTTAAATGTGTTTATTATCTTTGTTTTACTGTTAGGAATCACTTTTCAAGGAGTTCTATTGCTGCTGGAGGTCAGAAAGGAAAATCTTACTACACAATTACATTCACAGTTACTTTCCAACATAAGGACGATGTCTGCTACTTTGCTTACCATTATCCGTATACATATTCGACCTTAAAGGTGGGAAGATTATAATTTGTTACATAGAAAACCATTTGTACTTTTGGAGAACATGTAATGCAGAAAATGATAGGCATTTGTGAATTAATTCTGCTTACATTTTTTAGGTTCAAAATGCTCCTTAAATTGGAGAATTTTTTATGTTTTCTTGATATAAAATGACAGGGGATGTGGCTTGTACTAAAGAACAATTCCTGGGAAAAAAAATGATCCTTGTTTTCAAAACAAATAATTTTTATTTATTTATTCTTTTTTTTAGGATGCACAGCTGTGTTTATTAGAAAAATCTTTGGGCATTCCATGTAGTGTTTTTGAATGAGTTACATGACTCTTATCCTGCTGATCTACAAAAGTTCATAGCTGACCTGTGCAAGCTGTTAAACTGGAGACAGTTACAAGCATTTTTTAGGATAGTGAATTAGCATTTAGGATAGTGATAGGTTAAAGGAGTGTTGTAAAACATTCAGTACTGAAGAACACATTTGGACAGAATGCTTTGCCATAGATGAAGTTGTTTTGGCCAGATTGTGATTTTTTTTTTGTTTGTTTTTGTTTTTGTTTTTTTTTTTTTTTTTTTGGTCATAGTAGCATAAACATTCTTGTGGATTCAGTGATTAGTGTATACCAGTGTTGATTGAAGCCATTTATTAAACAATTTACTAATTTATTAAAATCTTTGAAGAAGTTTCGCGTAGTAGAAAATTTACAGTTTTCATCTTCAGAGCAGTTGTAAGAACATATAAATAATTTAGCTGGCTAGATATGCAGAGAATGATATTTCATTGTCAAAATACTGTGGAAGCTTTAGCATTATTCATAACAATAACAACAACAACAAACTGGAATAAATGATGTCTGTAGAATACACTTTTGTGTATGATTACAAAAGATTTGAAGTATCTTTTCGTTATTTTGGGGATGAAGATGCATCTACAGAAATTGGAATCCATGCACAACCCTCAACAGATATATTTTCGTCATGATGCTCTCTGTGAGACCCTGGCTGGCAACAGTTGTCCAATAGTCACTATCACAGCCATGCCAGAGTCAAATAGCTATGAACATATCTGTCAGTTCAGTAAGTATGATTTCTTTTTCTCATCAACAGGAAATAATGGTAAACCAGCTCTTTACGAAAAAAAAAAAAAATCTGTCAACTGCTGTGAGCTTTAAGGAAAACAATGTAAAATAAGTTCAGTGACTTTGATGATATTATAAAATGCTGGTATTTGGGATTTCCTTTATATTTAAAAACATATATTTGAGTATGGGAATTTTTGTATCTGTGTGTTATGCTTTGCTGGTCGTGCTTCTTGGAGGGGAAAAAAAAACATGATGTCTGACTAACTTTTCTCTCCCAAACCTGTGGAAGTCAGCTTGTCAAAAAAAAATTTTCATTGTGAAAAGCCTTAGCTACTGGGACATGAAGTAAGAGCATTCTTGGTTAACCCCTTTCACTCCTGACTCCCATGGTATTTTTCTAGTTTATTTGGAACGAACCTCTGAAAGTATATTGCATTCTAATGGCCATCCTCAGTTGATTGTGGCCATATAGTTGTCTCAGACTGAATTTAAAATTCCATTGAACCACCTGTGTAATTAGCAGTCCTTCTAAAAATGTTCTGATGAGTTCATTGAGAATGCTCCGTTCATGTGAATGCTTTGAAAAATGAAATACTGTACTTTGCATTGTACGAATGAAGAAAATGATTACTTCTGTAAAAAAAACTTGTAAACTAGCTTAAATCATATTTTGTGACATTTATGCTCCTTTTAGGGAATCGTCCTTATATTTTCCTAACTGCTCGTGTACATCCTGGAGAGACAAATGCAAGTTGGGTTATGAAGGGAACACTGGAATATCTTATGAGCAATAATCCAAGTGCCCAAAGTTTACGAGAATCTTATATTTTCAAAATTATTCCAATGCTCAATCCAGATGGTGTCATCAATGGAAAGTAAGCTTAAGTTTAGTTACAAACGTGTAAGATGTGAATACTAAGTCTTTGCATCTGTTGTTTAAGAAAATAATTAAAAATTTAATTAAATATAGCTATAAATAAATGAATCCTAAAAAACATACAAATGCAGTACTCAATTCTTAAAAACTTTGAGGATTTACTTTCTCAGGATTTTTTTTTTTTCTTTTTTGCCTGCAGAAATATGGTTCCATGAATTCACTTAGTTGTTTCGGGGTGATGATCTCCAGTCAGAAAAAAATGACTGCACATTCATTGGCTCTCTGAATTGCAGTGTTGGGCCTGTGTAGATAGTTATGTGAAAGCAAAGCTGCTTTGAAATTAAAAAAAAAAAAAAACCATTGTCATTGAACTCTTCCAAAGAAGCAGTGGTAACAAAGAAAACTTGAATTAGGAATTCTTTTTTCAAAACAATTACAATGGTACAAAGACTTCTTCATGCTTTTTTTTTTTTTTTTTTTTTTTTTTTTCTGTCTGTTATAGCCACCGTTGCTCCTTAAGTGGAGAGGACTTAAACAGACAATGGCAAAATCCAAATCCAGATCTGCATCCCACAATTTACCATGCGAAGGGCTTACTGCAATATCTGTCTTCTATAAAACGTTTACCGCTGGTGAGTATGTATGTGTAAGCAATTCTGAATCTTTTTGTCTATGCAGCTAGTCTGTAAAGTAAACTTGTTAATAGGTTTATGTAAACTGTGTTGGGCTTGCAGATGTGGTTTGGAGAGTAGATCTTTTGCAAACATTTATGCTATTTTTTTTTTTATTTTGGTATCATAGATGATTAAACCTTATTTAGAAGGCGTCTGGAATTTTTCTCTTACTGCATGTGTTGATCATATAAACAGTATTTCCTAAACATTTGAAACTTTTAACAGTAAAAATATAAACAGAATAGCATAAGAAGTAAGAATTTTTTATGTTAATATTAAGTTGATACACCTTGGCTTCATTTTGCTGAATTATTTCTTTAGGTCTACTGTGATTATCATGGTCATTCTCGTAAAAAGAATGTATTTATGTATGGCTGCAGTATAAAAGAGACAATGTGGCACACTAATGTTAGTTCCTCCTCTTGTGACTTGATTGAGGACCCTGGTTACAGGGTAAGTTGGACATTCGTAATTTTGACATTTGACATGGTTTTGGAATATGCTTATGGTATACACTTATGTGGCTTTATAGCATAACTAGGTTTATTTAGAAGAATCAAGTTCATAAATGCATTTCAAAATATTTTGGGAGTTTTAAACATTGCTGTAATGTAGCTTAAAACTTACTCGTAGTTCAGTAATTCTTTGGGGGGTGGAGGGGTGTTACCCCTGCATGCTCTTGTGAGGACAGTATTACCTTATAGTGAATATATGGGAAATACGCTTCTGTCCATTTATAATTAGTAAAAGAAAGGAGAAGCATTTAAGTATGGTAAAGATTATTCAAGGAAAATATTGAAGTGCTCTGTGAAACATGTTCCCTGTGTTTTTGTGTATCAGAAGAAGCAAGAATAGTCTTAAAATATGTGTAATTATGTGCATATGCCCCTAATGCAGACATGCAATAGGTTTGGACAAACATCCAGTGCATTGTATAAGCTTTTAAAAAGTCATAAAATACCAGTCGTCAGTAAAATTCTTCTGTGTAACCTCATTGCCACCTTGTGGCCAATCTGTGCAACGCAGTGTCTTGGACCCATATTTTTAATGCAGTTAGACTGATCGAGCATGTGGAGGCATGTTAAAAGGCTTGTTAAGCATCTAAAGACTCTAAATTAGTATAGATGTTTTCAGCGTTAATTCTGTTAATTCTGTTGCTATTGAGCCTCTCTCATGTGCAATTTCCTGGCTACTGCGTCTGTTGTCATTCACAGTTGCTACCCTGCCTATTTGTGTGGAGTCTTGTCATTTACCCCTGCATGATCATAACATGCAAAACTCAGTATACAATAAGTATTGTGACAGAAAAATGTTTTTGTTTCAAAAATGGGGACTGAAATATCTGGTCAAGCTAACACTAGCATATATACTACTGATACAGTAATATCAAAGTGGTCATGTGTTTTGTCTTACCTGATACAAATAAAAGCTAAACAAAAATGAAAGCATTTAAGATTAATCATGTAATGCTTGCATTTGCATAACTGTTTCTTTTTGTTTTTTAAATCTGTCAAGTGAACAATTATATATTATATTTACTTGAAATTAAGTATATGCTGAAGGCTCTGCTGAATAGGGTTTGATGTTATGTATTAATAAAATATTAGGTATTGTCAAATTGGATTGTTGAACCCATATGAAATCTGGGTTACAGTTCTCTTAATTGCATGGGATATATAGTGTGCTTAATTTGAGCAAAGTTAGCTGGTTAAATTAGAAGGAGATGGGAATTGTCTGAAAAATTCTTTTGTATCATGATTACTATGCACATGACTAATGTTTCATTTAGTAACTGAGTCTACAAAACAGAATTTAAGCAGATAGGAAAGAACAAACCTATTGTCACTTGAGCCTACTGTTTTTTGAAAACTCCAGCTGAAGAAGTATTCTCACTATTTTTCAAATGCAGACTTGAGCAAAATTATCTGAAAAGTCTGCGGACTTTTATTTTTTCTGTCATAAATAAAACTAAAGAATTGCTGTCGTCTTCAAATTGCCACTCCTGCAGGTGCTCCCTAAGATTCTTAGTCAGATTGCCCCAGCGTTTTGTATGGGCAGCTGCAGCTTTGTGGTGGAAAAGTCAAAGGAATCAACAGCGCGAGTTGTTGTCTGGAGAGAAATAGGAGTACAAAGAAGCTATACAATGGAAAGCACATTATGTGGATGTGACCAGGGTAAATATAAGGTAAGGAACTGTATCATTTAAACAATTCTTGTTCTTTGGTGTCTACCATCTGTATTGGAATCATGTCCTGTAACCCAGCTTGCTTGCATCGTTTAATTTCTACGACTCCTGAGAACTTTATGTATTCCAACATTGTAGGAAAATAATATGTGCAGTATTACAAGTTGCTCAACTGTCTTCATCTGTCACTGGAAATAATACCACTGCATATATGTTATGCTTTTTGGCTGTACTAACAAGGCTGCTATTAATGGTTGCTTATGACACATGTAAATGCACTTATTGAAAATATTTCAGAGAAGTGTTCTTTCTAGTAGATTATTAAAATTAGATAGTAATAAATGCAAACTGTAGATAAAAGTTTTCTTCATGATGTGGCAGCTTGAGACTTCACTATGTCAATTTATGGCTATTCAACAGGTGGTTGATATCATCCTTTTCAGATTCGTTTCAGAAACACACTTACAAATCTAAACTTTTTTAATACCAGGCTACTGATATTGCAAATTGTACATCTCTAAGTAAAGTCATTATAGTAGTTTTGCTTCTTATTTTATTTTCAAATTACCTTCCTCAAAAGCGTACTAGCAGTGCTGAATATTTGAAAACAAAGAGTGGTCCTGTGTTTTTTTCCGATAACAGAAAACCTATTTCTTAAGGAAAACTCAATGAAAATGAAAAAGAGCAAAAGAACATTAGATCTTCAGCTTCTGCTACTGGATTAAGTTACAAACTGAAGCAAGTTTGTAAACTGGACATTCATGGAAGAAGTAGCAGTTTCTTCTGCTTAAAAAGTTTAGAAATGCTGAACAAGAAAATGACTGCAAGCCTCAAATAAGGTGTTTAAGCAGAAAAAAAAAGGACAAGAAAACTAGCAAAAGAAAGGGGAAAAAAAGTATGAAAAGATAGAACTGTTATGTGCTCTAACATCCATGCTTACTATTCTGAATGGTAGGAAGATCGATATTTTGATAGGAATTTCAGTACATCTGTAACTACTAGGTGAATGAATTCTGCCAGGTGACAACAGACGCGTGCTCTTATTGTCACTTCCAGAATATTGCATTTTAATTTCAGTGGATATAATGAAACTTTTGAATGGTGATTCATCACAATCACTTAATCTGAAATACCAGAATAATCTTGCAAACTTCAATTTTCGTAGCTTTAACAGTGTTGCTGCAGAAGGTTCTTCAGAAAAATAAACTGAGATGGACATTACTTATCTTCCAAAACTTTGTGATCAAACCTTCAATTCGATGGTAATAGGAACAGCTGAATTCTGTCAAAAAACATCAATTACTTAAAAGTTCTCCTATGTTACTTGAACTACGCCACTTCACAGACAGGGTCCAGTTGTTATTTTGTAATTTATTTTCTTTGGAATCAAATGGAGTACAAGGTCTTTGTGTTCTCTAAGCATACAGGAAAACCTTTCCTAGTTTCTTCCCTGTAGTTGTCCTTGTCTAAATAAGAAAATGTGCCAGAAAGGCTAAGGTCAGTTGATAGAAAAGAGCAAAATTTCTCCAGTGAAGATCAAAAAGACGCAGTCTTTTTTTCTAGGAAGGGAGCGGGACGAGTAACTTTGTGAATGAACTTATGGTATAAAGTTGTTCACTTCTTTTAAAATACATTTTTTTGCTTATTTTTGTGTTTGTAAAACTTCTTCTAAGCTGTAGAAATTACCTCTCTTCTTACTTTCCACCTCAAATTACATGTCACATCAAAGGATAATGTGTTGCCTACATGCCTGAAGTGCCTTTTTCCCATTCTTGTGACTTCGTATCATCCTAAAATCTGTCGAGGCATACAAAGGATTACTCAAAACATCTGTCCTTTGTGAAGCAAAGGATGAGTCTCTGCCAAAACTGGGTATAGTATCAAAACATCAATTTAGCATTTTATTTTATTTTACTCAGACAGTGGTGATAAATTAGACTCAGGCAGAAAACCAGAAAGCTTTTAAGATGAAGTTGGCAATTCTTACCTGTATTTGGGATCATATGTAACAGAATTATCTCTGGAAGCAGTGTCACTTTAGCTGCTTCTGTAGGGTCTTTGCTGTGCTTTGAGAATTAGTGTCACAGATATTGGCAAGTCATCTGTGATTCAACACAGGAAAAGTGAATCTCCAGGAGAAAAGTTATCCAAGGATGAAGGAGTATAGAACACTATTAAGATACTGGACAAAAGGAAAAGAGCTTAATCTTTTTGCAATGTGAACATTTTTTTGAATATAAATCGAAATCATGATAAAACATCATTAATTCATTCCAGCTTAGGGATTAAGCCATGACAGACAATATAGATTAATCTTTCAGTTAACAGAGAAGTTTGCTTTTATCTATGAATTGTGATGCACGCAAAGAAAAGGCTTTTCTTTTTTAAATAAAAATAGTAAGTTTCAGTCAACAAAAGTACCTTGTTAGTTACAGTGGTCCTTCAGTCTCTATGTCTTGAGTTCTCTAAGATGGTCACCACTCCTGAGTAGTAAAGGAAGAGAACATGATCTTTTACTAAGCAAGTGGCTTCTCCAAAATTAATATGTTTAGAATCTGCTAAATCTGTTTAGAATCTGCTGATCTGTTTGAGAGTCCTCCATGCCCGTGTTGCATTTTTGGTATTTTCATGTTGTACTGAGTAAGAAAGACTTTAGTTAGTGTTCTAAAATGTTATTGCCTGGAAGAAAGTTTATTGTATAAAATATGAAGAAATAGGAATGAACTAAAAAATTCAGCTACCAAAAAAATCCATATGTGCTTTAGAAAGCTGTGCCTGTGTCGAAGAGCAAAATTTGTAACACTTAATATAGTGTAATAGGCCAGAGGAGCAATTGCAAGTTTTCAGAAGATGAAGAAGTACAAAGAAGACTGGTGAAAATGAACTTCACCTTGCTTTGTTCAGCAGATAATAGCAGTTTCATTAACAGAAGTAAGCGCTGGTTTTATGGAAAAGCGGAACATTTGTTTGATGGAAGGATAATGATGGATGAAGTTCGGTGTTTGGCAGCCATGTGATATTGCATTCTCCACTGTGATTCAAAGAAACAGCTAAAGCAAAGTTAGGCTTTAGTATAGTATTTTACTCGAAGTATACGTGTCCTTCAGTATAGCAAGTTCAAGCCTTGCCCTCAAGATAGTTCACCGTCTCCCATCTGATTCAGTTATGTGTCTCTGTAGTTATTTACTCTTTCTCCTGTGCTGAAAGTAGCAGCTGTGGAATATGCACACGCTATTTATCATTCTAACAGTTGTCTTTGCACTTTCTTTCATACTGTGCTCTGTCCTTTTCCTAGCTAAGAGCCACTCTTACTGTTCATAAGGGCGCTGCAAAGTAATAGTGACTTCTTCAGTGGCAGATGTGGACAATGATGGGAAAAATTTGTGAACCATCAAGTCACACACAAGTCACTCACTATGTAACAGTGAGATTACTGTTACCATTCTCCTTCCTCTTCCACGTACTTGTTGCCTCTTGTCCTTAATGTTATTTTAATCTCTTTGGGGCAGGAATTGCATCTTCCTATGATTAGCATAGTGGAGACCCAGCTATGACTGGGATCTTCAAATGTTACTGATGTGCAAAGAAATAAAATAAATAAATAAATAAAAATGCCTCTGTGGAGGTACTGCACTGAGAGTGAGGAGAACTGATTTCTGTTCCCAGCGGGGTCAGTGACATGCTGTGAGACACTGTGCAAATCCCTTCAACCTTCTGTGCCTGCATTTCTCCATCAGTAAAGTGAGGATAATTCTTCCTTTATTGATAAAGTGCTTTGAAATCTACAACACAAAAGCACTATAAAAGAGGTAAGTAGAATTCATATTAAAAATAATACTCAACTATCCAATTCTTGTTTGCTGCTAGGAGGTTTCTGTAGCATTTGGCTGGAGGATGGCATGGTCAAGTATAGTGAATACAGTTTTCTTGTTACTAAAAGGGCCTTATTCATGAAGATTATTGAGGAATTGAGAATTCACAGGAAAAATCAAGTCAGACTTCCCAATTATTATTTTTGCATATATTCAAAACAGGAGCATGTAAGGAATGCTGCAGACTACCATTCTGGAGCAGTGTAGCACTTCTGAACTTTGCATTCAACGATGTGGCAACATACAAAGCTTGTGTGTATGTTTTTTAGCTTGTAGGCAAAAAAGTGTCTATCCTTTTTGCTTTGCGTATTTCTTACTGGATGACACAGCTTGCCACCATTGTCTGGTTCTTCTGCTTCCCTGCTTGTTTTGTTAAAGCTCCTTTTTTACCCTCCCTTTCCCTTAAAAGGTTTAGAAGAAACAAACTTTTATAAATACTTCTGAGATCCAGAAGTGCATGTTCATATGTGGGGTGGTTATGACATTAAATTTGTTATTGTTTATACTGCCAGTAGTAGCCAATGATGTAATTGCTGAGAGCCATTCTGGAATATCATTCTAGTTTCATAAATGGGATGTGGTTAGATGTTCTTTCCTTATATATACATTGTTATGTTGATAAAATGTATCTAATTATCTGATGGGAGTCTTTGCCACATTTGTAAATTTAGAGAATAGTAAATATTTTCTGCCTCCTAAATCTGCATAAAGAGGAAATTGTCCTTCTATCTTGTTTAAGGTAGAAGGCAGCTATAGGATGGGATACTTTATTTTTGTCTTTTTTGGTGAATAGATGTATGAGTAAATGCTTTCAAAATTAATATGTGTAATCTTCAACTTGCAGGATAGAAGGAGATGATTTTTGTCAGGGATTAACCTTATTGTTTTAAATTGTCTTATTTATGTCTTAAAACATGAGTGATCTTGATAACACCTGTGTTTTTATTCTGACAAGACTTTCTGTTGAACAATTTTATATTTTAAATCATAGTGTATTACTTGCAAATTTTGTCTCTCCTTTTATTATTTTGTAATTGTTAGACTTTTAAACTTAGATGAAATCTTTGATTTCTCTCTCCTGATACAACTGTGTAAATCCTATTAATGTTCATACACTAGAAGTAAAGACAAAGAAGCTCAGAAGAAATGATGAAGCCTCCAGAACCCTCTGTTCTGTCTTAGAGGAATCCAGCTGCTATTCCCTTTGTGTTTAATATTCTTGCTAACATTTACTCTTAAATTCTTACTTCTGTTTTTAGAGTAAAACTGTAATAAAAAAATACTATGATTTGTATAATACTGCAGTATATGTGAGTCCATCTGCATGTACCTATTTTATTTTTTTAAATCTTATTCTTAAATTAGGGATTGCAGATAGGGACAAGAGAACTGGAGGAGATGGGAGCCAAATTCTCCCTTGGCTTACTGCGTTTAAAAAGACTGGCGTCTCCTTTGGAATACAATCTGCCTTCTAGTCTGGATATTGAAAGTGACCTGATTGAGTCAAGCTGTAAAGTAACAAGGTAGTACACCTTTGTTTTTTTTTTCTTTTAATTTATTTTCAGACAGCCTCTAAAATGAGGTAAAGATTCGCTCAGAAATGCTCTTCCACTTCATCAGAAAGAATGCTGATATATTATGATGTAAGTGTAAGAGGTATCTGGGTACAGGAAACTGAAAACTACAGTATTAAAAATATATTTAGGGTTAAGTTATACACGTTAAGAATTACTGTGAGAATGGTAAGTTTTTCTTCCAAACCTTTCTCCCAGCCCCTACCCACCGCAAATATGTGACAATATTTAAAGAATTTAAAACACATGAAATAATGACATGGTCACAAAGAAATATGTTTTATCTGCTTGGTAGCTAGAATATTAAATTGTCAGATTCCTAAAGCTCTGGACAGGCTTGCAAAAGAATGTTTATGTTCTCTAAGTAATGATTCAGTATCAGTATGTGTTTGGTATCTGGAGATGCGCAAGTAACTGCCGAGGTCAGATCAGCTTTTCTGCCTGGATCAAGCCAAGTTAGTAATTCCTGGAAGGAGTCTCTGAATTAGCCGTCTCCTACCAGTGGTTAAGCCTTGATCTGAAGAGTTACTTGGCGTGGTTCACTGGGATGAGGTCTAACAGCAGATGCTGAAAAAAGTCAGCAATGCTCTAAAACTGTTGGGATAGCTTCAGGTTGATACCTGTGCAGCAGATCAGCACAACATTTTGATGAGTAAGAATGCCTTGCTGTTGCTTAGTGTAGCACCACAACCTTGGGACCAAAGTGCCAGCAGCAGCAGAGAGCAGTGTTCAGCATTTGTAAAATTACTTTACTCATCAGGGTGTTGCTCTAAGTTCTCAATTGCATGGTGTGGGAATTACTGTGAGCCTTGTAGGAGGTAGTTTTAACAAGGAAAATAATTCATTAGTGTCCTTGTTTTTCAGGTTTAAAAACATGGAATAAAACCTGGAATTTCAGGTTTTAAAACATGGAATAAAAAAAATGGAGAAGAAGCTTTGAGTGCTCTTGAACTCTTGGTGTTATTCCTTGCACTGGTTGAAAATCCTGAAATCTGTTATCCCAGGGCCTTAGGTTATTGATCATCAGGTCACTGTGAAAAGGATCTCTCTTGTCCTAAGATTTCGGGTGAGAAAAACGCAATTGGTAGAGTTTGTCTCATGGACAGAGGGAGGAATAAGGCAATGCATAGTTCCAAATTAGGTATTGTTCTAAATATGTGGCCATGCACATGGTGTATGTCAACTAAACATAATCTGTTCAGAATTCCTTTTAAAGAGATTAGAATTTTTCTTATTGTCTGATAGAAATTTCATTTGTTCTTTAGGATGAAATATAAGTTTTGGCAAAAGAACCCAAAACTTGAGAAGGTGAAAATATGAAGCTGCCGAGGACGCATTGTCTAGATCCTTGAAACAAATTTTGTAGTGCATCCCATATAGCTATACATACGTAATGATGGGAAGTAAGGAAGAGTGGAAAGCTTTATGCTGCAAAGCTCTTGAGGGAAACCACCAGGTGCAGTTCAATCTTTATTACACAGGAAGTCGTGCTACAGCAAATAAAAGGAAACAGTTTGATGATAATTTTCCTCAGGCCTTAATCAAAAAGAAAGGGAAACTGGGAGATGGAGATGAAAGAACATGATAGATGTATTTGACTATCTAAGACAGTTTCAAGGAATCTGTTGCCTTTCCAGGGCAGATAGAACCATTTCATTTGCAGATAATACTATATGTTAATGATATTGTGTAATATTTTCCCTATCCAGAAGTGCTATATAATGAGACACTATGTCGAAGTGTTATGTTATTGTCAATTTTAATAGGACAAAGCTTCATTGTAAAATCTGTCTTTTTGCAATATGACTGTATTTGATTGAAAAAATCATTATAAATGATTAATTTTCAGGTGAGCATTGGCAGGTAGCCTCATCTTTCTACATAACTTTGCATTCATTGCTGCCTCAGAGGCGGAATGTGTTTTAAGAAACGTTTCTAGAGAAGACTAACATACCAGCTCACAGATGAAATTAGTGGCTGTACTTTAGAAAAGCTGTGGGCTGAATTTCTTCATCCGTTTGTGTTGTTCCTGTGGAGTGGCCTCTATAAAATAATTTAATTGTTAGTTGTTATTGGGTATACTTACATTAGTGATAGGCTGCAGCTTAAGTACAGGACATCTGAAATCTCAGTAACCATGGAAAAAAATCTTTATGTAAACATGGCATGTACTCACCCCATTACTGGCAAGGAGTTTACCAAGCTGCTTTTAATAATTCATTAAGTCTGTGGATTATCATAATAGTTCCTGAAATGAAGTACTGGAGATAGGCCAAGCTAAATATTTTCTGGCTCTCCTGTCCTTATTAGACAAGACTTTAGGCAACCTCACAGGCTTTACACAGGTAGAAGTACTGTTTGGATAACTTTGTATGCAATTTTTTTTCTTTGTTTTTGTTTTGTTTTTAATTTGGATCCTAAATTGTGTTGTGATTTGTTACCCTAATGTTCTCCTTAGCAGCCGCATTTTTTACTGTGTAAGGCAAATACCACAAATTTCAAATTGTATGCCATTTGGATTTAGTATTATTTACCCAAATGCAACAGCTTGGAATGGTTTTTTTTTTTTTTTTTTTTCCTTTTGTTCACTTGTTTTTATTTCTGCAGTAAATGCAGCGTGTGTTTCATACTTTTCTGAAACAATATTTGATATCATTTTTTCACACATTAATAAATAATCACACTGGAACTACTTTGAATGTAACAGAAATCATTAAGATTCTAGTTTCCAAACTGGTAAACATATGTTGTTTTTGCACATTGTTCCTACATGTAGCATGTGTTTCAAATTTGTGGAGGAAATATGACAGCAATAATAATTTTAGCTAAAAGCCTTCCACATAGCAAGAATTTGTCTCAGCTTTCTAATGTCAGGGCCATTCCATGTTAAGTGCTGTATTGCAGAAATCAGTTATAATAAAAATATAGTATTATTTAAGTTTTAACATAACCATAAAATGCAGAAGATCTTATGACACTATAAGTAACTTATACCAGATGGTTGGCAAGTTCCATTATCTCTCATTTGTCTCATGTGCAAAAAGCATGGCACAAAATCTAGTTATCATTCACTTTTGCTACTGAAATGTAGACTTATTTTTCCTTATGCTGGAACTCAGAATGTTTTTTAAAAAATCAGGTCGTAAATCTTACTCTTCACTGATGTTATTCTAAGGAATCTATAATATGTCAGTGCTATAGCTCTCACTTGTACCTGACTTTAATTACATTACTGCAAGCTAAAATTACCTGTCTTTACTGAGATTTAACATACCTGTTGTTTTTTCAATTATTCCATAGAATTGTTGTTTTCATTACTACAACTCGTTATGCAGATCCTATAATGGTAGCTCTAAGTTACTATGGGAGTTAGCAAGCTGGATTTCCTTATGAAAGAGAGGCAGTTAGCAACACATTCAAGACTCTGAAGCAAAGATGAATAGGGAGTATGTAAACATCTGTTGCTACCCTGAGGCTTGTGATGGATTTGGGACCAATGTGGAAGATTATTAATGTAATTTAATTGACCCAGGAATAGGACAAGTGTTTGCAATGAGAACTCTTCTGGCAAAAAAAAAATGTTTAGATAACGGTTTTAAAGGTATTGTTTCCCAAATCCAAGGTAGCATTGATTAATGCTTATGCTTTGAAGATTTGTGGATGTTCTTTTAAAAGACTCCAAGTTGATCATTGTATCTGAATTTTAGTTTAAACTAATTATTACCAAGCTCTTTTTTATGGAATACGATCCAGAGATAAGGGTGAACTCTAATTTGTAGTTTTTTAATAACAGTATTTTTCACTGGTAGTCTTAATGTTAAGATATTTTTCCATGAATAGTGTCTGAGGTAATAATGTTTTCCAGGTGAGCTTCAGACTCTACCCTAAAGGACCAAGTCATGAAAATTAAAAACTGATTATATTTTAAGCCCAAGCTTGAAGGAAAGGGATCACTGAATAACTTCTGTAACGTGTTAAAACTATTCTTGTACAAAAAGGATATGAAAAAGATTTCCCTCATCCTTACTTTTGAGTATTGCATAGGTAGAGATAATGAAAGGTAATAGCCAAATGCTTCTGCACTGAAGAAACAGAGCAATTAAGAAAGAGTCAAACTGGACCATGTGCATGGTTAACATCAAAATTTTTATGACAGAGAAATATTCACCTAAAAATTATTAAGTTTTTTTTGAGAAATGTATGGACAGTATTTTAGGTTTTCTAATGCCTGTGGCTTTGTTTCTTAAACATAAGAAGTGAAGATCAATTTTAATAACAGAAAAAATTAGGTGCTAAAAACTGGTCTTTAAAATGTGGCCTTAATACTGAAATAAGTTGTATATTTGTATCTGACTCTATATACTTTCTGATTCCATCTTAAATGCAATACTTGTTCATGCAGGGGCTTATTTAGTTGAATTCAAAGGAAATGCTTTTTGCTGAAAACTGGAAGCGGAATTGGACACTTAACTGTACAGGGAGCATCTTCCAGACGAGCTCAGCCTTGGTGGTTGTCTGTTGTCAATACTTTAATATGCCCCAATATCACACATTCTTTTTGTCAAACATGACTTTTCTTTTTTTCTTGAACATAATATGTAGCAGCCATATTTGTATCCACTAATTTGATTGAACCTATCAATATTGTATCAAAACAGATTTGTGAACCAAAGTCACCTAATCAATCATCTCCAATGAAAAACATTTGAAAATGTTAAACTAAATAATACTTAGTGTGTAAAAATGTTTTTACAGCAAATCTGTAGCAGTGTCACTAAAAGTTTTTAAAACTATAATTCAGGTACCCTTTTGAAGCAGGAGACAGCCAATAAATCTTTGTAAGAGTAGGAATTTGTTACCCAGATAACTGTACTGACACCTTTTTATTTCTGGGATCTCAGAAGCTTGAGTTCTGCCATACATCTTACGCCACTGGATTTTTCTCTATTCTTCACCTGGAGAAATCTGTTTAGAACAAAACAATTTTCTTCTGGTCCTTAACAAAAATCCCAATACAGCAATTGAACCAAATGTCCTTGGGGGTCCCAGTTTCCTGTCTTTTATAGCGCTTATGGCATGTTTCAGCAGAAACTTCAAAACTCCATGCAGTTTACCAGTGATGATACTCCCAAAGGAAGTCTCATGTTCCTCACCTTTTAGCAGCTGGGTTGTGTTCAGAATTGAAACACGTACTATAAAACAGGGTATGATTAAAGGTCAGCTCTTTTATGGGACAAAGGAAGCAGTAGATGCCTCTGTTCGGATGTTATTTATTTATTTATTTAAGTTTTTAAAAAAGATGCCTTCTGCTGTCTGAGGAGATATTTGAGGAGGACTCAATTGCTAGTTAAGGGTGTGAGAGGCACTCTAGAATAGTTCAGTAGAAAGCTCCAGCTACCTTCTGGATATTTGATGGGTACCAGTTCTTAAGTGACATTTCTAATGAGGATCTTCTTTCCCCACTTCGCAGTCCTTGCAGAATGAAATGTGGACTAGTATTTCTGTCAACTGCTACCCTGAGGCACAGAGGGTTTGGGTCCCTGTCTTTAACAAGGCATATTGCTACTTTGAGGAAAACAGTTTGCCTGGTAGGTCCCCCTGTAGACCCGGATACTTTTTTGGTCAAAATAAGTCCCTAATTTTGTTCTACTCATTAGTGTTTTAAAAATAGCAACTTTTGTTAAGACCTCCTGAAGTCTTTATGTCAAATATGTGGAGGAGGTGAATGTGGATTGTTTGCCCTTATATCCACAGTGCAGAGACTGGAAGTTTTGGGGGCGGTAAAAATCTGTATCAAACGATTTATTAGGCATCCCTTCACCTGGGTGCTGAAAATGAACAGCAAGCCTCTATTGAGTAAAACTCAAAAAGCTGATTTTTATTCTACTTCAAGGGCAATCATTAGTAAGAGGGTTGTCACACATTTTCTTGCTTTAAGTGGGGAGACTTTTTTTCTTCACTATAATAAAAATAATGCTTGTGCTTTCCTTGTATGTTTTTCACTGCTCAATTCTGACCGTGATGAATGAGCAGAGAAACTACCCGCAGAATCACAGAAAATTCTGGTAAGAAATTTCTAAATAGAAATATAAAAGAGTAGTTTTTACAAGACTGTTAACGTGTCCCAGCTAGACTAGAGCAATAAATAAGAGCATAGTAACCCTTTATAATTTTGGATTTTAATGATGTTATTTTTAAAAAATACTTTTGATAGTTTTGAGGAGAGAAGGAAAGGCTTAAACATGTAGAAGTATTCCTAATTTTACAAACAATTTTGAGGGATTCTCAAACTCTTTTGGTTTTACCAGCTATATTTAAACTGACCAAGTAAATGTTAATATTTTGAAATACACGTCCAGTATTTCATTAGATGTAGTCTCCAATTCCTTGAGTTCATTTTGAACCATGTCTGAAATATATTTGACTTAAGAAAAATAAAGCGGCGAGTAGATTTATTTCCCTCTGGCAGTGCACTTTAACATTTTAAGTGATGAATTAAAAACTTTATTTTTCTTTAATTGTTTTGAAACCATTTGCCAATGTTTTCCTCCATTTCCAAATGGAAAAGATTAGACTAAATGTAATATTGGTCTTGTAGTAAGAGTTATAGTTGTTATGCTGACAGATTTGATAGAGTCTGTACACAATGAAATAAAAACATATGACTAGTCATAACTGCTCAAACTTCCTGGAATTATCTTTTGCCTGATAGCTTGACCTATTTTTCAAAATTGTTTCTTTTAAAATTCATTGGTATGTTCTAGGATGTAGTGTATTTTGTTTATAAACTTAATTTATTGTAACAGAGAAGCAGACTGAGCTTTTGGAACCCAGCATATCTAGGGAATTATTTAACAAAAAAAAAAAAAAAAAAGGCTGGACTGCCAAAAGCAGATACAGGGTAGAGAAGAGAAAAGAAAAGGGGAAAGAGACAAGACTGCAAAATTCATATCCTGCACTTAAGGTCTCATCATTTGAGAAAATACATCTGACTGGTTGGAGAAGGAATGAGGGATACATGCAACGGAGAACTGGACTAAGACTCTCTGGCAGTGGGTCTTTTCTTGGGCTGCCAGAAGGAAACTGGCTTTTACCTACACTCTTTACTCTCACCACCTCATTCGCTCTTGGGCTTTTAAGCCTTGTCCAGATTTTTGCATATTCCTACTCACAAATTAAGGAGAGTGGAAGCTTTTCTTCGCATCTTTCTGCAGTGTGCCAGGATGACATCTGTGAATGCTTTCTTTGCCTTTCCGTATCTTAGGAACACAATTTAATTAAAAAAGAAGGCATCTTTCAGTGCAACTTTTGTCCTGTTTTTCTCAGAAGGTCTGAAGGCAAAGATGTTGAAGATGATACCTGGGCTTTCACTCTTGGGCCTAGTGGCAGTTGTAGGAAGAGAGTGCCAAGACCATCCTTTGTCATCTTGCTTTTAACTGTAGAAACTGTAGAAACTTGTTTTAACTGTAGACTCTAGAAACAGAGTACAAAGAATTTGAGGGTTGCAGAAGCCAACCTCTCTCTTGTTCTTCCAAACAGCATTCTAAAATAGATAAGTAACTTACTTTAAAATGGTCTTTTCTAGGATTCAGTGAGGAGATGGTAAGCTAATAGAAATAAACGTGGTGGGTAGTAGTAATGTATTAATAATTACGTTTTCTTCATGTTGTTTTCATGCTTTGCTTCCACTTTTGTTACCATGATGCAGTTATTGGTGTTTAAAATGCTAGTGATTTAGTCCAGTTCTGAGTTTTGAGAAAGTACTTGTGGGCAATTCCATGAAGAAGATGATAAGTTTCTTAGGCTGTGAAGTGAAATCACGTAGTATTAACGAGCAGGACATTTGAAAGCAAAGCATGAATGGTATTTGGGTGCTTAACTTAAGGTTTGGAAAGCAGTATGATGCGTAACTGTTCCTGTTTGGACTTGGAAATTCCCTTTAGCAAGTCCTACTTGCTATCCTCCTAGTTGGTAAAAATGTAGAGGTGAAGAGCTCCTTACAGGGACAGCAAATGAAGCTGCATGTGCAATGGCATTGCCTGCTGTAGAGGCTTTGTTCATCTCTAATAGGCAATATAGACCCTGAGGAGAATATTAAAAGGAAAAGCTTTGAGAAATGATTCTTTTGTGATATTTCCTGCTTCTTTTTCACCTCATTTTCCCTCCCCTGGTAAGGCAGTTTTAAAAGGAGTTATTACTACTTCAGTTTTTCTTTCCTTTTCTTCCCAACTCCCCAGACAGCTGCAGCTCTCCATATTTTGGCAGGAAATAATTCTTAACTTTGTTTTTCTTCCGATTTTTGTAAATATACTCTTCCAAAGTCTCAGAAAAAAATGTTTATCTCGCTGGGCTTGAAACTGGTGTTGATTGCATGTGGCATGTGGACTAATTTACACATAATTGACTCATGGAGAATTAAAAATCCCAATGCATCTTTTGAGGGAGGAGAAACAGAATTTTAACTGGAAAAAATATCTATTGTATTGGACACAGGATATATTAATATGTTTAGAGCATTAATTTAAAGAAAAAACAGTGAGAATACTGACTTTTTTAATTAAAAAATGAGGTCTTGTTTTAATAATGTTCATTCCTAAATCAGATGTTTAAAATGACATAAGATGGGAGAGGAAATTCCTTGCATGCATATATATATATATATATATATATATGTGTGTGTGTGTGTGTGTCAGTGAAAGGAATATTCTTAGAAATTATTAGTGCTTTGCAGACACGTGGACCACAGTATGGTAACAGGTATACTAATTCACATTTAGAAGTTCATCTTTTTACCCATAAAATGTTATCTAAATAAAATAGATGAAAACTGATTTTTACAGAGAGCATTATAAATTCACAAATTATGACATACATTACATTGCAAACTGTAGTTGTCTGATGAACAACCTCTCCTAACCTGAGGAAAAATAATGGCTTCTTTTAAAAAAGAAAAGCAGGAGGTGTAGGGGTAGAGGAAGAGGGATTATTGACTAAGATAATTAGAAACAGCCCATGGGAAAAGTTAGGAAATTAAAACCCATAGAATCAGCATGACAGCAGCTAAAAATATATTGTCACAAGATATGCTGGTGGGGAAGAGCAGCAGGGAGGCAAATAAAGAATTTGATTAAACAGTAGGATTTTTTTTCAGGTGTTTAGATTTCTGTGTTGCTGATGACCCTTCCTCAGTAAAACGGTGAAATAGTAACGGTACTTTGCAGATGCATGATAACCTACAGAATAAAGTTGCTATTAAGCTAAGTATCCAAGGTTAAAATCTGTTATATCAAAAGAAAACAAGCCATATTTGAGAATGATATGCAACACCTGTATTTCAGTGATTGTAGTGAATATGCATATACTACTGGGTGAGGAATAAAAACTCAAGAATTAGAAAATGAAAAATTTCTTAATTTGAGAGATAAGTCCAATATTTTATGTTTGTAGCAAATGATAGAGGAGTTGACACTTTGTGTCATAGATGACAGTAAAAAAGATAACATTATCAGAGTTAGTGCTCATGTTAAAGGTGCTAAGTAGTTGTGAGAATTAAGGTCTGTGCATCTATTTTACTGGTACCAGTGCTTTTCCTAAATAGAGAACATAATAAATTCAAATCTACTTTGTAATTTAAATGGAAAAAAAAAAGTTAACTAAAAAAAATCTCTCAGCTTTTGACCTGAATTTTGAATGTGTGCAGTAGTAAATGTCTAAAATGCTGTACACAGCAACTTTTAAGACTTTGCACGTTGGCTGAATTTCTAAGTTAAAAGCTTGTGTGCTTCTTAGTTTTCCTTGTTTTTAAATCTTGCTGAAGCTGAGCTTGCCTTTACCATTATTTATTTGTAGCTACCCTAAAATAAAGGTGTAAAATATTGCAGCAATAGTACTTTCTGTACCTTACAGTGCCTTAGATAGATACGTGTATGTGTGTGCTTTATAATCTAAAATAGAACATATTCTGTAAAAAGGCAAGACATTTTATATATATTCTGAACTAGATGGCTTTCTTAAGTCACCAGCTTTGTGCTTTCTGCCTACATAATTTTTGTTAGTTGCTTTTTTTTCTTTTTCTACTGGACTAACCCTGTGAGTTTATTTTCCAAATCATGGTATTTACCAAAAAAAAAAAAAAAAAGAAAAAGAAATTATAGATATTTTGAAGAACTTTCCTACTGTATATTACAGCTCGATATCATTAATTTTTATAAGTCCCTATGATAATGCATCTCTTGTATGTTAACATCCCATTGTCAATGGCTAATAAAATATTAGTCATTGACACGGCTCATCCTAATTTTCCATGTCAGTGTTCAGAATTATTAGTTAATGTTGGGGCATTACACAGTTACTGCAGTTACAGTGTGGATTCTTTGTATAAGAAACCTAAAAAATCAGTATCTGTGTTAAGCAATTAGAGGCAGAAGTTGCAGAAAAAAAGGGCATTGGTTGGTATGAAATGGATTTGGTAGAGTTCCTTTAATTTTTTGTCTTTGAAACAAGTGAAAAAAAATTCAAGTCTCTGTTTTCCTCTATTTAAAGAAGTGTTGTCAGGTAGTAACTTGCAAGTGCAGAAAGCATCACAGGGTGAGAGCTTATTTTCTTTGGGTGATTCTACCACAGTTCTTTGTGCAAAACATATCCACATGCTATCCTGATTTCTCTACCATAAAATGAAAGAGGCTTATTAGTAAAGATACTGGCTATATATTGTTCTTTTTTCTTTTCTTTATCTTTTTTTTTTCTTTTTTAAAACTTAAGTCTAACAATTATTTTCATCTGTTTGCCAGCTAAGGAAATACTGCCGTTTTGCATGAGATTACAGATGGAGACAGAATGGCATTAAATTTATTTGTACTGAGTAGAGACTACATTCAGGCGGTCCACTGAAGCCTTTAAAAAGGCTTTTCGAAAGAAGTAATGATTAGACTTAGACTTATTCAACTATAAAGTCATAGCCAAGACAGACTGTTGCGTATCTTAAAATGAAATTCATCTATTAGTATGTAAACATTCATTCAAATACCGATTGTTGATTGTTCTTTTTCAATAAATAGAATAACGGTTTTTGTATGAGTTCTGTATGATTTAATTATCCATTAAAATGAGTGCATTACAAAAACCTCTAGGACCTCATCTGAATTCAAAACTACTTATGAAATATTTAGAGGTACATAGTGCTTTTAAGCAGATCGCTTTTTATGTCCCAAGGGAAAGCAGTAAAAGCGTGTGTGGAAAACACATTGGTCCCTACTTTTTTCTTTACTAGGAACCTGAGATGATTGAAAGAGTTTATTTTAACCTTTCTCTGGTTAACCTAATGGTGTTTATACCGTTAGTCTTGGAGGCTGTTAGTTAAGGTTACAGATACTATAGACCATTTTGTGACTAGTAGCTCAATTCCTAAAATCTAATATTTCTGGGTTGCCAGGTTTAAGGTTTAACTATCAATGTTTTTGCAAGTACATGAGGACTTGGTAAGAACTGTGTGGGAATTTAACATTAGTTGTAGACAAAAGGTTGGTTTTGTCTCCTCCACTGCATATAGTTGGATCACTTGTAGTGCTCTTCAGTTAAATGTGTGTTTTAGCAAAATACAAAGGTTTCCTTACCTGCATTTGTAGATGTTGATCTGGTTTTTTAGTTTGATTAAACCTAGGAGCGATAGCTCTTTCTTTCTGTATTTGTATCCTTCTGCAACACCTCTGATACTATCGTAATTATATGAGCTACTTACAGGCCATTATTATAGGTCCATAAAGTGTAGCTAACTTATGTCATGTTTGGATAATGAGTTGCGTATGATTGACTAATTAGTCCAAGGTCTTACAAATGTGCTTTTGTGTCAGATGTTTTACACGCAATTAAAAAACCAATACTTCAGGTAGACTGCTCCTTTCCTGAGATCAGGTGCATAGCCTGAATGCAGTGCTCAGAGTAAACCTTTTAATATGATTCACATAGCCTCTTGTTCATTACAGCCCCACTACGTATGTTCTGGATGAAGATGAGCCTCGCTTCCTTGAAGAAATTGATTACAGCGCAGAGAGTAATGATGACCCAGACATTGAATTAGCTGATAATGCAGGTGATTATGAGGCTACTAATCAGGAAGATGGACTTTCAGACTCAGAATCAACAAGGACACTCCTTTCTTGAATCATCTTCACAGCCAGTAATAAGAAATAAAGTACCTTGGATTTTCAGAGTCATACTTCCTTACTCTTGTCTGTCAAGAGATCTGACTTAAGGGGATGTAGCAGGGGCCTGTCATGTTCAGAGACAGTACATGTTTCTGGTCTGTGATCAATTGGCCTTTGTTTTATTTAAGGAATTCTGCACTTTCACTTAGCACTGAATAAACAAATTTCTTTATCAGTACTTTTTAATAGCATTGCATGGCATTTTGTGTCCTTAAATTCTTTTATCAAGAAACAGATTATAACTTGTGGTGTGTCAGAGTGCAGAAGCTAATCCTTTGTGCTGCAGTTCTTTTGAGTTGCTTCCTGGAAAATACATATGTACAGATTTTTTTAAATTAAGGTGTGTTTGTAGCGTGTGTGTGTGTGTGTGCTAAGATGAAGAGGTTATTTTTCAAAATTATTTAAAGATATTTGATTGTGTTTGAGATGATGTAGTGCCTGTTCTGAAATTCTTTAAAAATTGCTAAATTAAAAATGGAGAAGTGATGTATGAATTGTTGCACTTGTTCTTGCTTCTCTGAGAAACACTGGTTTTGCAACGGTATTAAGTGAAGATGTGTGATGTCTGTTCACAGTTCAGGAGTTCTGCACACAGACCAGTGCCAGTCTATATTTACAAGAACTATAATTTATATAAAAACTCTTCCACATAATGTAACCATCTCTTGTGAGGGAAGAATACAGCACCCAAGCCATGGTTTAATATGAACTTTTCCTAAGTGAACATGACTGTAAGAAGAGGTTAGATGCATAGATTTGTGTGTATGGCTGCTCAGTTCAGTTTTCAACATGCACATAGTTAAAAAGAGTTCAATTTACTTGGACCTTTTAAGTGTATTTCAAAATTTAAATGCTTTGAAAGAGAAGGTCTGTTTTGGTTTAAACATCCTTTACCTCGTCTGAATTCAGTATTGACACTTGGTAACTTCCCAAGGTCTCATCCAGCTTGAATTATTGTGTGATCCTGCGTTCTGCATGTTTAAAGTCAACCTGTAATGGTGTGGGATTTACCCTTTTTTGTCATCTTTTATTATCTATTAATCCTTATCTGCCACTTGTCTCTACTTACAATAAGATCTAATGTAGAAGTGAAGTTGCATCCTGTTGTTTACAGAACTGACATGTTTTGCTGTGAAAAAATATATTACCAAAATTAATTTTACTTGATGTGACCCAGTTCTGGCATTCATTTTCTGTTGCATGTGCAAGGGCTTTAAAAGCATGAAGAATAATGTTTCTAAGTTATAGCAGGTTTTTTTACTAATGAGAACTTTGTGTATGCTTACTGCTGCAAATGAAATGTTATTTTTGGAGGAGAAGGGTGCCTTTGGTAGAAAGACTACAAAAAAATCAAGAGAACTGCGCTTGTTGGTGGTTCTCAATGGGGATTTGGTCTTTCACCAGATAACTGCTGGTTCAAATGCAGCTTTGGTTGATGGTGCCTGACTGATGGACTTGCCATCTTGATTTTGAAATTGGGGTAGGATTTTTGACTTCCCTTTCATTGACATGCTGCTGTATTTTTTTTAAAGTCTTAAATTTATGTTAATCATGAACTGCAAGGTGTAAGGATATAATGGAACCACTCTACCTTCTTGTACCTGGTTAAATCTCTCCAACTAAAATGATCATTGTTTATGTTTTTTGAACTGTATACTGTAAGAAAGAAAATTAATGTCCTTTTGAAGAGAAGTCCTTTGCCATGAAATCACAATTGCAACAAGTAGGGTTTGTGAGTTTTGGCAGTCTGCCAAAACCAGGGATTGACCTTGCCACAGAACTTGAAAAATCTGTAAATCTGTCCAGTGAGAGCAGTAGAGAATGCTCATGTTGCTGTGTCAATATTATGCCAATTCTCAGTATAAATAAATCTTTACCCTTAAGTTTTCTTGCCTCGGTACCTTCCATAACTAATTTGACTTAAGTTTCAGGGGATATGAGATTTCAAGTATAAAAGCTAACATCATTGTGCATTTCTCCTTAGTTTTCATAGAAATCTGTATTAAACCTGGAACACGTTTTTCATGCTACAGGCAAGACTAGAAATGTACTACATGCAGTTGGAAAGAACTCTATTTTAGGAGTACAAAATCACCTTCAATGTCCATCCCGAGCAAATATGCGTACATAGTTTTTCACATCTTCCACAGCT
>VZSV01000301.1:276548-310296 GCA_013398735.1 Nothocercus julius
ACCCAGTACTTTCATGTATGCTGGCAAAATCTCCAGTTTAACAATTTCGTTCCTCACAGACTGCAAAAGACATAGGACCTGTGCTCCTGAGTCAGTTTTCTGATCGCCTGACCTTGAATTTCTGTGCATGAAAATACATACTCGACTTAGCTAACTTGCAGTTCACCCTGTTGCCAGCAATTAAGAACTCTCATTTTGGAGAATATGCTATGCTTCCTGCAAAAAGTAGAGATTTGTGTGCAGATTTTCAATTTAAATGAACCTAAAAATCCCACTAGGCATCATTTTCCATTTTAAAATACACCCGTTTAAAATTCAGAGCAAACTTACAACAATCTACATTTGATCGGATTGTAGAAGCAAATAGAAAGTAGACTGGGACAGATCCCAGTGATTAAAGTCTGTGAAAACTGTGGAGTGTGGATGCAGGGAGAGGAATCAGTTCTGGGTGTCAAGAGAGCCTGGAGTTGGGAAGACTCCTCCCGGTGAGATGTTGGAGTGGAGTGGACCAAAGGGGAAAAGGAGCATAGCCACATTGTTAACAGTGGCTTGGAGCCCAGGGGTGACCTGGCCCCCGAGATCTCAGCGCTCGCCGAGCGTGGCCACGAGCCCCTGGACTTCGGAGCGCCCTGCCTGCTGCCCTGCACCGAGTGCTGAACTTGCTTCTGAATATATGAAGGCCATGCAATGCTGCCTGTTTCTAGTTAGGGCAGTGATCATTTTTTACCTTAGACTCTCAGAGCCTGAGGACCCAACCGCAAAAATGGAAGAAAAAAGCTGCTCTCTTACTGAAATAGTTCTATAGACTTGAATTAACTCAGAGTTTGTTCAACACAAATACAGTGATGAACATTGCCGTATTTTAAAAGATCTTTTTCTAAGAATCCTGTGAGCAACTTGAAGATTTTGATTGCAGAATACTTTGGATGGTGTGAAATTACTAAGACGGGGATCCTGCCCTGAGCAATAAGGATTAAACAAATCCTTATATATATTGAATATTGAATAGTTGCTCATTTAAGGTACAAAACCTGTCTCATGCTGTGAATGAGGCACAGATGCCAAAAAAGAAGTTTATGCTTTAAAATTGTATCATAAGGTGTAAGCACAAAGAAGGTAGATAAGGTTGTGCAGGGAACTTCAGAGCCCCTGACTGCCATTTTATTGCTCTGTTAATGCAACTTTATGTGGCACATACAGTTAGATCTTTGATTGATGCCAGCATCTAGTAAATTCTGTTTCAAACTCACTGTCTTAAAATGATTCTATCAAGAGAAGCATGTTGTAAAAAGAAAAAAAATGTGGCAAGAAATTTTTCATCTCTATATTTACATATGCAAGGCACATAGATGTTTCAGCAGAGTAATTGCAAAATATTATTTGTTCATTACATAGTAAAAAAGTGCAGGGTTCCCTAAAATATCCATGTGCAAGAGTTCCAACATCTGTTTTTATGTTGTGCTTATTTTCAAAGGGAAGTATGGAAAATAATTATGTCTGAAGCCACCAAATATTTTTATACCAGAATATAGTAATTTGCCAAAACGTAACTCACTTCCAACTTTAAATCCCCCACTTGCTCTGAACATAAAATACTTTTATTTTAAATGCCTTTTTTATGGGCTGTTATCCATGCTCTTGTTAGCTCTTTATGTCAAAGTCAAAAAGGATAATGGTGTTTTTTCAGCTGTTCGGTCTTTCTTTCAGTAGAGTTTGGAAGACGCACAGCTCCAGAAAGCAGAAGAATTGCAAATTTAAAGTTTGTTTTTATTGATGTCTGTCATAATATCCAAGGTTATAAAAGGACGTCTGGCTCTCTTGAATGTCACAAATAAGATCTAAGTTCATTCAGGATCTAATTAGCCTAGAAATGGGCAGAAGAAAGAATTAAACTTAGTATATTTGTAGGGCGAACATGCATAATGAAGTCCTTATGTTCTACATATACTTCTCCGAAAATTGATAAAAAAGCCAGAGAAATCACAGAAGAATTAAAAATATCAAACACAAATATTAGCTTTTCAGTGATTATATCTAAAAATCAATACTGTTGTTATTTGTGCCTTTATAAAAACTAATGCTGTCCTCAACTTTTCCCCCTCTTGTACTAAACACAGCATCCTGTTAAGGGTGTTTTATATTAAAGCAGAATAAGCTTTTTTCACTCCACTGGCCAGGGGCCTTTTTGTGCTATTTTGACAAATACTTCCTTTTTTCTACGAGATCTTTTAAGAAGTGATAGATTACAATATAAGCTACTCATTATGAGAGGTGAGAGCTGAAACACTGATGTTTTTTAAAATGATCAGCCTGTTTTTCATGGGATACATGTTACCTTGAATCAGTTTTCTCATTTAAAACAGTCAGTTTAATATTCTGTTTATAAAAAATGGAGAAAAGAAAAATAAGTAGGTTCCCCTGAACAGTGGTAACAATTATGCTCCAAGCTGGTTAGTGAATATTAAGCGAAATTCATTTCCTTTGAACAAAGTAGCGTGTGGCTCTGCCATGGTGAAATTGACCAGCCTGGGTAGAGGCTGATACCTAATTTCAGCACTGGGAAGGCGAAGGAGTGCATGAGTGTGGCGCTCCAATTTTCTGTTTAAGCTTTACACAGTGTAATTTCTCTGCCCTTCCTTTCACCAATTTTCAGAAGAACATGGACATCCATCCCAACCTCACAAAGCAAAGTGTCTGCAAGATACTGCTATTACAGTAATATGTCTGCTCAAGCAGGTACTGCTCCAGCCAATGGAGCAGCAGCAAAGATGATAAAAATTAGGAATATGTAGAAAGCACCTGAAAGGGGGCTGTTATAATCAGGTAAAGATTACAACAACAAGGATCAATGAATAAAAGAAAGATTACAGCAACTCCTTTTTAACTACATGCTTCTCCTTCTCTCCTTGATCACTAATTAAATCTGGTTTTTTTTTGTGCTTTAGCGATCCACATTGCTAGTGCTTTTCCTTATTTTCATTCTTGGTTCTCATGCAGTGTATATCCCGTGGCAGCTAGTGACCTGAAATGTAGCTATATACAAGAGATCAATTATCTCACCTAGTGCCAGTGAAAGTTTTAGCGCTGAAATGAATAGACAGCGTTGGCCACAAGATGCATACTTGAGAAGAGTGTAATGATCGTGTTTGTCCTCTTTTGTCCTTTTTGTCCTTTTTCCCTCCTCCACCCCTTCCCCCGCTCTTTCTTCTTCCTTTTATTGCTGGAGTTTGGCACGAGGTGCAAGGTCTTTTTGCTGCTGCTGCGGGGAGCGCTCCGGAATACGCAATCCCACTGTCACGCCTGGGGAGTTGCACGTTAGCCGGCAGTTGCAGAGCAGAGGTGGTCACACTGCTTCAGAAAGCAGTGTTTTGTCGCCGTTCATTGCTCCTCCAAGGGATTTCCCTTAAGGGTGGAGCTCTCCTGAAGGTCTCCTGGCTGGGGCCAGCACCTTGAGGGCAGCTGATGGCTGCACGCGCATTGTGACAGTGTCCATGGGCTGTCCTCACTCAGCTGTCCCTGCACATCCCTGGGTGGAAAAGGGGTCTTCTGGTGCTGCAGGAAATGCTGGGAGCCAAGGGTCAGCCGTGTCAGAGGAGCAGAAGGGATCTCCTAATATATTTTGGGAGCTGAATAACCCTCATCCTAATCTCATCCTAATGTATTTTGGGAGCTGAATAACCCTCACCATGCACAGCACGGCAGTCTGTGAGCCAGCTGTGAGTCCTGCCCCTCGTAAACACCACGTATTTTAAAGCCAGCTGTTCTCACAGGAGACATCAGCCTTCGTGTTAAAATGGTATCGGTCGAATACTGTACTTTAGCGCTTAACTTAGACAGAAGCTCACGTTTTCTACTTCGACGGCCATGTTTTCTCATTTCTTATGAATGTCACCACCTTTGTGGATTTCCGCGCTGTTAACTTAGAGCCATTCGTTTTCAATACCCTTATGCATTCCAGCCCCGGTGTAACTCTTCTGCTTGTTGCTCCGCAATCATTTTCGAGCAGACGTTCTTCCGCCGGCCCCTCGCTCCCCGCGCCGGGGGCTCCGTCTGCCAGCTCTCTGGGCTCAGCGCGGTGGCAGGAGGCGCCGCCGGGGGGACCCACGCACGGCCAGGGCGCCCGCGGTGCTGCAGCCCCGGGCAGCAGCGGGCGAGTCGAGCTTCAGCGCTAGTGATCGGAAAGGACGCTGGAAGAGGACTTCGGTTAATCCGGTGAGCTGTCAGAAACACAACCTGAGCGATAAGTCCGCTTGCCTGATGCTAATGAACGCACAGAGAATTCGTACGTTTAGGGGTGGTTGTATTGCGTAATAGAATCTGCTGTGGGCCTGAGCAGTATCATACAGCATTACATTAAACTTTTTCATAACAGCAGAATTTATTTTGCAGTCATTTAATACACATTATACAGTATGATTCATAATTCATAAAGCAACTACATGCACCAAGGAATACTGCATCATTTATTTGCAAAGTGCTTGAAAATGAGAACTGGTTCTGTTTGTGCAAGATTCATTTAGAAAATCTGCTCAGGACTTGATGAAAGTGTATTTCTTTTAAAATAATTACTAGGTTTATCACAGCTTTTGCAGATCTGTGGAATCTGAATTTCTCTACTTTGCATGACTTCGTAAACCATGCACAAGTACCTTTAAACACTTAGGAAGTGCAGTCTCATTATTTTTTCTGTCTTTTCTTTCTTACCATTGCTGTTGTATGTGTGTTTAATATTCTCTTTTATAATGTTTGTTCTCCTGACATTTAGGGGAATTCTGCTCTAATTTAACAGCAAATAGGAATGTCACAGATGCCGATTGTGACAGTGCAGCTGTAAACATTTGGAAGAGCACCAAAAAAGAGTGAAAAAAACCTTAAGTTACGAGCAACTTTGTAATTACAAGTGATGGATAACGTGCGTGGGTGGAAAGAATCTCTGTCCCTCGCTGAGCAGCTATTTTAACATCACCCCAGGGACGGGGATTCCAGCGCAAGCAGAGTCAGAGGCCGGGGCCGGGAACAGCAGCACAGACTGGGAGAGGGGGCTCCCTCACCTGCCTGATACTTTGCAAGGTCCCAGAGCAGAATTGCCTTCTGGTGAAACACGCAGTCCCTTAAATGCAGGGTTAAATGCACCTGCAGCCTTGACTGCCCTCTGACACTTAGGTAAGCTGCACCAGTTTTTAATTGGTGCACCAGTAGCTTCCCTGCTAACCCAGGAACTTAATTCAGTGATCCTCTCTTTCCAGCTATATAAACCCAACTGGAAAAGCCTCAAGGCTGTGTTTGTTAAAGAGGGTTAAAATCTGTGTGGCAAGAGAGGGATTTTACTGTGAGTCAAAAATTCTGCCTGAAATCTTTCTGCTTGTTTTATGGTGAATGGAAGCCAAAAGTTCTCTCAAATACCTGGGAAGAAAGCCAGAGCTTTTCACATGCATCTGATAATAAACTGCCTCTGCAGAGACTAATGGGAGCTCTGTCTGCTCCCTGTGGTTGCAATAGCAAATTTGGAGGCTGCAGGTAGCTCCTTAGCTTGCCTCAGAGCACCACCCCACTTGGTCTGCAGCTCACGATGGTCCGCCTGGGCCCAGGCTGTGGCTGCTGCTGAGTATTTTCCAGACCCTTTGGACCTTTTGATACAGGAGATGAACAGCTTCCAGAGAGCACTGCTTGGCAGGTAGTGCTGCAATTTGCTGGTCCTCCGCTCTGAAGAAAGCTCGGCAGCAGAAATGTGCCCCAAAACTGCATGAGTATTGGTGGAAGATTTTGTTGTGCTCACACAGCAACCCTGACCTCAGCCCTGATTCACTTCTGTAGATCCTGAAAACCAAGAGAAAAAAAAAACTCAGAAATGCCTGTGACCTCCTTTTTGGTCAGGTGGAGTACAGAGGGGGAACCTGGTGCCATCAGTGCAGGGTGAGGAGCTGGGATGAAGAGAGGGTCTAGCCACCAAGGCAAATTTGGCTGGCTACAGTCCTGGATGCAGCTGCCTTGCGGTCTGTAGCATTCTTTCTCTGGCTGTGTAATTAAAAGGCTGCTTAATGTAACATTTAAAGCAGAGAATGCTCATTATTTTAGCATCTGTCAATTCAGCAAAAAGCTTCAAGTGAGCAACATGGAAATACTAAGAAAAGAAAACCATTAGCCAAGACCTCATTGTTAGGGCTGTCCTTTCTAGACTGCAGCTTTCTCTTGGGAAAATGGATGGGCTGAAGTCTACTGCTGGTTTATGGAGAAGGCTTGGATGTTTGAAATAGTCTTTGAGGCAGGGCATAGCGGGATCTCTCCTGATCCCAAGGGAAAGCTGCAATCTTGGAGGCTGCAAGAGCTTTCCCCGCTTCTCTCCAAATCTCACTCCTGTTGGGGAAGGCAGCTAGGTGCACCTGGAGGGTCTGATGGGCCCAGCAGGGCCACAGCATGTGGGACGGAGAGGCCCACGGATCCTTGTGTGCCCCAAGGAGCCCTGGTCCTCAGCCTGAAGAGCTGAGGTGGGAAATCGTAACAAACAGGTATCAACCCATGGAGACGTGTGGGGCAGTGAGGGGTGGCGTGATTTCAGCACAGCAGCCGCCCACCCATGAGAGAGACCTCGTGGGAGCGACCTGAAGAAACATCTGCACTGTATCCTAGTGATGATTTCACTGTGTCCCGAGTCTCTGGAAACAGCTCATTCCATGGGAACCTCCTCTGAAGGGGAAGTCCCACAAGGAAACAAGGTGTGAGTGTAGATCTTTTTTAGAGATAAACATGCATTTTATTTCATCTATAGGCATTAGGTTGTTCTTTTACACATTGGATTAGGACAGGGAGTTTTCACAGGTTCATCGCTGTGTTACACTTCTCTGTCTTCTGTCTTAGTTTCACTGGTGAAACTACAAGTGAAGAAAAAGGAGTATCAAAGGAGTCTCAGAGGCAGGGAGGGGAAAGGGGAAAGGAAGGCAGTTTGAGGCACCAGTAAATACTCTTGACACCAAAGAAGTATCACAACCAAGGTGTCACAAAAGGACAGCAAAATTTCTCCCTGTTCAGAGATAATGATGAAATAAAGAGGAAAGGATCTGTAGCACTTCATGGGGATCATTAATTTCCTTGTGGTGTCAGCTTTGTAAGGCGAACTGGCTCACATAACCATCTGCTTTTAACTTAAGTGGGTTATCTCTTAGAAAATAAAAATAAAATCTGTTCAGTATTTCCTACCAGGCATTCAAAATATCTAATTGAAGGAAGATACGTACTTGCATCTTTACTCTTGCTCTCGTTTTTTTTCACCTTAAAAATAAACTTTACTGAAAGACTTTTAAGGACTGAAAATGTTGTGCTATAAAGATTTCTATCATACACTTATAAAAACATCAAGCAAATACACATTAGGCCCCTCTTTTCCCTGAGAAATTATTAAAAAATGAGCACAACATCTCCCTTTTGCGGATACAAATGTGGCCTTAACTGCCACATGTAATAAGCATGTCCTTCATTTCCATCAAATCTATTCCAGAGATTCTACGTTCAGAATAATATATCATAGTATTGTGTACTGGAAAAATGCTGACAGCTGGTGCCTTCCTGGGGCTCTGCATTTAGTGCAATCAGCAAATGTGCAGAGATAAATAAAATACATGATTTCCATAGCCCTTCTCTGATAGTGGTTGATATAGACTTAAGTTGTTACTATTATTTCTGAGATACAGTATGAAAGGCTAACACTGTGGTTTAGCCCAATATGAACTACAGAAAGGTATAGATGTTTTTGAATGTGCTTTATTAGTTAAGATTCACAGGAAAGATGAGATTACCTGTCTGGGAGAAAAAGATACTCATTTATATATATTTTTTTTTTCAAAATAAAAGGAATTTAATTCAATAATCATTACAGACAAAGTCTAGACCTCAGCCCTTACTTTCCTTTCTGTCTTGGAAACATGTAGTAAAAAGTATTAGCGCACACACATAAAGTTAACACAGAGGACCGAAAGCTTGTAGGATCCTTTAAATTTCCATGAACTTTTAAAAGTATAATTGTATTGAGACTTTTAGTGGTAAAATGATTCATTTTTTGTAGTCTGGGAAGTAAATTCTCTCTTGGCCTAAATTTCAGTCTGTCAAAATCATCGCTTTGTGATGGAAATGTGAAATAGAATGAAAAAGTTTGATTATTTTTTCCTGATAAAAGTTTAGCTATTACATGTTAAAAACATTGGCTTAATTCTGTTAGTATCATGTAACCCTCTTCCTTCTCTTTGCTTCCTCTATCTTCTTAACATCAGCATAATTTGCTTAATGGAGCACATTAATTCAGGAACGACTTCAACTCTGTGTTTGGATCAATAAGAAAGAATCTAATAAAACAGAGAAGAATTTAGTTAGGGTTAATTTAGACTTAATCATGATTAAACTCTTTATGGTCTTTAGAAAGAACTGCCCTATAGTCATCTGAGTTTCACTTTTTCTCATTCTTCGTGACCAGCCTTTTTGTCAGATTATAGCATGGCTTCAAAAGGTGAATGAATCGCTTTGCTACAAAGGTGCATGTATTCCCCTTCTTGAGAAAGAAAAAAAAAAAAAAAAAAAGCACTCAAACTGTAGTCTTTTCCTATCTCCTGTCTGCATACCCTGTTCATGAAGCTTTCTGCCTACAAGGTTCCCAAATTCAGATCTTCTAACATCCAGGTCCTGAGTGCGCTGTACATGATGGCCTTGGGATACAGTCTTACAGTCAGATCAGTGTGTCTCTCACAGGTTGTGTGATATATTTTAACAAACATTGAATAAATATGAATGCATACAGAACTCCTTAAGTTACTTTCACTGTTACTTTCATTTACTTTCCTGTCTTAATTTATGGAAGTGCTTAATATTTTGCCAGTTTCAAATGCACTGAAAATGAAAACAAACTGTTTTAGTGGGGAATACAAAAACTAACTGGTGAAGAAGGGATAAGAAAAATTACTTCATAAGTGGTGAAGACTCACAGGCAATATCACTGTGAAGGATGCTTCTTTAGTGGATAATTAATAACTTCATACATATTTTTTTCTGGATATTGGCTGATTTATTTCTATTGTATCACAAGTTATTTATTATCCTGCAGCCTACAGGTATGTGCCAATTTCTCTTCTATGCTGCTCTTTCCCTGCGATATATCCATCCATAGGAATGATCCCTTAAGGCTTCAAAAATCCGCTTGAAACTTGGCTCATGCCATGATAACCAACATTAGTTTGACAGGTTGGTCTTCTAGGAATTTCTTTATCACATGATTTTGATTTGTTTTACTGGCATGTATGGATGCCCAGCCCTCATCCCAGGGACCTCTGTGGGTGGGAAGTCTCTCCCAAACCACAGACATTCAAGAGGTTGCAGCGGGAGGTTGTGGTCGTTCAGCTGCCACAAGACTAACTGTGTAACTTCTCTTTCCTATCGGATGTTCTTTTCTTTATATTTTAATTTATAGGTTGTGCTCATCATCAACTATTTGAAGTAAATAGAAGGAAGTAGCAGGGTAACTATTTATGCAACCAAAGCTGGCAAATTTTAAGACTGACCGCTGTATATGCAACAGAAAACAAAAAGCAAATGAAGCCATAATTGCAAGCAGAAGTTCATGTCTCTTGTACTGCATCTGTGTGACTTTCTTCACCATTTTGTTCTCAAAATGACTTACCCTCTTTTTCCAAATCAGTGAATTAAAAACATCCTTCTGTACAAGGTCTGTGTTTTTAAGTGTTGCTAGGAAGCATTTTAGGTATTGTCCACCAGGTCCTTTCAGTATGTTCCATTGAGGTTGTTACAGACTTCAGATTTCATGGCAGGCTTCCATTTTTGTGCTGTTATTTCAGAGCATTCATAGAAATAACATCATTTTAACTTGTGGAAATGTGTCATTGACACCAATTGGCATTGCTAATTCTATGCAATGAGATATCACCATGAAAAACAATTTTACAGGCCTTATAATAAAGCAAAAAAAAATATTTTAGCTCTGTAGAGTTCACAGACATGTGGTTGTATGTTACATCATATGAATACAATGTAGGATTTTTTTTTAACTTAATCTTTGTATTATCCAGTGGTGCACTGAAATTTAGTTCAGACATTCATGAAATGATATCTTTGTACAGCTAATATCACCAGAAAGTAGTCAGTGAGCATAACAACCAAACAGGAATGAGACTTTCTGTTGGGTGGCAAATTATACAAGCTTAAGAGAAAATACTAAAATTTCTCTTAAAACAAAGTGTTAATCCCATGCATCAATTGATACAAATGGTGTTAATGTCAACAATCTGCGAATAAATTCTTAAAGTGAAACTATTTATTTCAAACTGAAAAGTCAAATTGCTCTATTCTGGAGATATCCAAACAGAATGTTACTGAAAATTTTCTTCACCTTCTTTTCCTTGTGTGAAAAAATGCAAGAATGAGAGGTTTGTGTAAAATCTTGCACTCTTGATCAACTGACATTTTCTGTTTTGTCGAAAATACTGTTAGTGAATTTCTGATCATCTGTGAACAATGGGATTTGCAAATAAGAAGTGTTGGCTTGAGGGATGCCACATAAATATTCCTCAGCTGTAGAAACAGGTTGGATTCTTGTTTGTTTTGGAGAGATTTGATCCAGTTTTTATTTTACTAACTCTCCTAACAGCTAATTAATACATGTCTGTAGTGTCTCTGCTCCTCTTCTCTTATGTAGTATTGAGTAGATCTATAGGCCAAGAAAAGTTTGCTTGTCCATGCAGTAAACTTCTTCTTTTTTTTTTTTTTTTTTTTTTTTTTTTTTTTTTTTTTTTCTCATGTATATCTGTCCATGGCAGAATTATAACGTCCTTCATTGCAAATACACAGTGCTCCACTGTTATGTGAGCCGTACATCCTTTCCATTAATGCAAGGAATGAGGAAGAAGTGGTTTGGGTAGTTCAGGGAATTGTTAATGAGCTAAAAGCCCTTTTTATGTTGCTTATTGCTTTGGACAGCTGGCCTTTCCAGCAGTTAAGAAGAGCTGAAATAATCCATCAATTTTGTTGTAGTCACAGAATCACAGAAACACAGAAGGGTTGAATTTGGAATGCTCCTCTGGAGATCATCTAATGCTACCCCCCTGCACAAGCATAGGGTAGTGTCCAGAGCACATTGCATAGGGTAGTGTTCAGGTGAGTGTAGAGGATCTCCAGAAAAAGAGACTCCACCACCTCTTTGGGCAGCCTCTGCCAGGATTCTGTCACCCTCACAGTAAAGAAGTTTTTCCTCATGTTTGGATGGACTATCCAACTGTGTTTCTGTTTGTCTATGTCCTGTTGCTGGGCACTACTGAAAAGAGTTTGGTCTCATTGCCTTTAAACCCTCCCTTCAGATACTTACATACATTGATAAGATTCCTCCCTCCTCAGCCTTCTCTTCCTAAGCTCTCTCATCCTCTCCTGATATGCTCCAGGATTATGCTCCAGGTCCCTAATCATCTTTGCAGCCCTATGTTTAACTTTCTCCGGTAATTCCATCTCTGGGGGATTGGGGAACCCAGCACTGGACCCAGCACCACAGATGTGGCTTCACCAGGGCTGAGTAGAGAGGGAGGATTGGCTCCCTTGACCTCCTGGTAATGCCCTTCCTCATGACCCCAGGAGACCACTGACCTTCTTGACCACAAGAGCATATTGCTGGCTCATGGTCAACTTGTCGTCCAGCATGACACCCAGGTCCTTCTCTGCAGAACTGCTCTCCAGGAGGTCAGCTGTCGACCTGTACCGGTGCATGGGTTTTTTCCCCACTAGGTGCAGGAACCTGCACTTGCCTTTGTTAAACTTCATGAGGTTGCTGTCTGCCATTTGTCCATCTTGTTGAGGTCCCTCTGAATGGCAAGAAAACCCTCTGGTCTATCAGTTTTGCATCACCAGTCAAATTGCTGGAGGTGTGTTCTGTCTCTTCATGCAGGTCATCAATGAATAAACTGAACAGGACTGGACCTAGTACTGACTCCTGGCATCACCACTAGCTACAGGCCTCCAACTAGACTGCATCACTGCTCACGATCCCTTTGAGCTCTGCTATTCAGCCTGTTCTCAGTGCACCTTGCAGACAACTCATCTAGCCCACACTTTCTGAGCTTAGCTATGAGAAAGTTATGGGAGACAGGGTCAAAATCCTTGCTGAAGTCAAGGTAGGCAACACCCACTGCTCTTCCTTTATCTACCCAGCCAGTCATTCCATCATAGAAGCCTATCAGATTGGTTAAGTGTGATTTTCCGTTGGTGAATCCATGCTGACTACCACTGATCACCTTCTTATTCTTCGCATACTTAGAGATGACATCCAGGATAAGCTGTTCCATCAGTTTTCCAGATATGGAGGTAAGATTGACTGGCCTGTAGTTCCCTGGGTCCTTCTTATTGCCCTTTTTGAAGACTGGAGAGACTTTAGACTTCTTCCAGTCCTCAGACACCTCTCCTATTCTCTGTATCTTTTCAAAGATGACTAAGAGTGGTCTAGCAGTGACATCTGCCAGCTGCCTCAGTACTTACGGGTGCATCCCATTGGGGCCAATGGATCTGTGGGTATCAGGTTTGCCTAAATGATCTGATCCTCCTCAGCGAAGGGCAAGTCCTCCTTTCTGAAGGCTTCCTCTCTTGTTTCCAGGCTCCAGGATTCTCGAGGCCTGGCCTTATTAGTAAACGGTGAAGCAAAGATGATATTCAGTAACTCCGCCTTCTCTGTACGTTCTCATACATCAGTGGGCACACATTTTACTTAAATTTCTTTTCCTCTTATTACTTCTGTGTTTAAAGAAACCCTTCTTCCTATCCCTAACATCCCATGCTGAAAAGTAAAATGGCCTTCCTCAGCCAGACGTCTGTGAATAGGGCTGCAGCCACCAAACCCATCCAACCAGCCGGCACCCCAGCCAGCATCTTCAGAGAGAGCTGTGAGTGACAGGAGACAGGTGAGGCAATGAGACCTCCATAATGATCAGCATAGCTGATCTCTGGTATTCTCTGAGCAGCAAGAGGAGGTGAACACTGCTGGTGGGACAGGGATGTTGGCATCTGGGATGAGCAGGGCTTGTCACAGCTGGCACTGCTGAAGCTCATCCCCCATTAACATTCACTGAAATTGTCTACTTCTGTTAACTTTTAGGCTATGTTTTTTGTGTTTTCTTTGTGATTTTTTTTTTCCAGAAGTCGAGCAAATTAAATGCACAACTATATCTTGTGATTGAGGCACAGTGTTTTCTTCTTCCATTTTGTTCAAAACACTTTGGATCAAACACTTTTGGATTTTTTCACTTTTCCCTTATGATTTTCTGAATACATGATACTAAGACAAGAAGCAAGCCTGGGAAATTTCAGATTAAAAGCCAAAAAGTGTAGAAAGTTGGGTCTAATTGAAAGCAGGGGTTTATAATGAAAACACTGCAACAAATCCAACTCTATTTGTTGTGGTCACTACAGGTTCATCAATAATGCAGTTCTCATATTGTAGAGTGTCATGCTCCCCAGGAACTCAGAGAAGTAATTGGGGGAAAGATAGGGTAAGCAAATATTAACTTATCTTATTTAGAAAGATCACAAAGGAATTCCTTGGAATATTTTTGAGAATAAATGAGCAGTTGTTTTTCACTCCATATGTGCTAGGAGAGAATCTGTGTATTTTTGAGCATTCACATTATCCTTTTATTTCTGGTGCCGAGTAGCATAAGAGCACCCTCAGTTCCATGTGTGTTACCCTTGTGGCCAGGAAGGGTGAAGAGAACCCTGGGTCTGCCCATGAAACCCGGGGATGACCTTCCTCATGTGCAGGCGAGATGCAGTCCCGTCTCTGATGCCCTAAGGGGGATCCTGCGATTTGAATCTAAAGCAGTCGTTCAGGAAAAAATACATCTGAAGGTTCTCACTGCCAGGCAAAACCACTGAGTTCAGAAGTTGGAACTGTGACACTATTCACTATTTTCAACAGGATCCTCAGTGAACTAGCCCTCACAAAATAGGTAATAAATTTCTTGGCCTGTTACTGGTAATATCTCTGAGCTGCTAGTGAGCTGCTGGCTGCAATGCTTTTTCCACCCTTTATTAGCTTAGAGTTGAGTGATGAGTTTCAGGGTATTTTGTGGCTCTTTTTCCCCAAAACATGGAACACGATGCCTTTTTCTCCAAATGTTTGACTCCTTTCTTCTGTCATGAAAATATTATTTAAACTGTTCCAACCATGAATGCCAATGGTGGCAATAAAACTTCTTTCACTGAAAATAGTCCCTCAAAGCAAATCCTGTGTTCTTACTGGTGAAGAAAATATGGTGTTGATAGGGTTATTCATTTCCTGATTCCAAAACCGGATATTTGACAGGAAACCATACCTAAGGGTTAAAATATTATATTTTTGGAGGAGGAGTACCTAACATTTGTGTCTTTCCCATGCATATGGTCCGTAACCATCTACCCCATATTCACGCTGTAGTTTATATTGACTAATGAGGAATAGCTGTGTCCAAATTCTTTAGTGTAACCCATAAGCCTTTAAAGCAGTTATTTGCATCCTAATACTTTGAGCTCTGTCTAGATAGGGATGCTCATGTGGGAATTTCCTCTTTGTGTAAATACTATTTGTGTGGCTAATATGGTATGGGAAACATGACAGCAAAAGCAGCACTTGTTGAGTTTTTTTATTCTTTATACTTGCATTGCAGAAATTGGTTGAAGGAAGGATTTGGGAAATTGTGCTTGTTTTGAACTTTATTTCTACAGGTTTCAGAGTGACTTGATGCTTTTGCAAATGCCACCTGCACAGTCTGGGCCTGCTTTAGGACAAGCATTTCTTTAAACTCGCTGCTGCCTGACTTTCTTGCTTGCTGAATTCAAGAGGAGAAGTGTCAAATTAGCAAGCAGAAGATACCTATGCCTATACGCATCTTGTCAAAATGGTATTTTGTAGAAAGGAAGGGGTTGCAGAAAGCTTTTTCCTTCAGTTGGTACAATCTCAAAGCCACTCAAGAAGAAAATAAAATCATGGTGAAAGAAAGCAAAGTTGAGCTAGAAAGAGAGTCCTGAAAAGAAAAGACAGTACACTTTAAACACTTCCTGGCAAAGATTCTTTAGCTCCTTGGCCACTAAAGGAGAATATCTTGCATAATCAAGTAGTTTATTTGCTTTTTTGGCTTATAACAAATCATTAAAAACATAAAAGAAAAATTAAAACTCCATAATTAAAAAGAAGAAAAAAACACACTAAAGGTAACCCCTTCCCTGGAAAATAAAGAATTACAGTCTTTTTCTCACCTGATGTATTCAGTACCGGCTGATTATTTACTGTTAACAATAACAGTAAGTATGGTTGTTATTACTCTACTGTGTTTTCCATTTCTCTTCTAAGCTATTATTTATTTATTTACTGATTTGCACCAACTTGACTAAGTCAGCTGGGGTATGTGGAGCAACATAACTTTGAGCAGGCTGGCAATAGTCCAAAAGTGGTCCATCCCCAGTGAAGGCAGAATTTAATTTCCCTGATTATAGTTTTCCTTGTGTGAGATTAGTAGAAAATCTCTGTCTTGAGGGCTGGGTGCGTTTCTTACGCTATGCCTATCCCCATATTAAGACAGTGCAATACACACATTGAGAGTGCTCCTGGAGGGACAGCACAGAGCATTTTGGGTTTGGCCCTGCAGGACATTTTTTGGAGAAACTCACTGTTTCCTTACTTTCTCATCAACTGTACGATCACTGCTCTTCTGCACCTTCTCTCTGTACCACACCAGCTCTCCCCACCACCTCAATGCCTGCCCTTTACAAGGCTCGCTTCCCAAACAGAAACACAAAAAAAACAAGGGCCTTAGCCCTAATTACCATCTCTTCTGGGTGAGGGTCACCTGCCAACTCGCTCAGTAGAAACTAGTTGGTAAGCCAACTAGTCATGCATGCTCAGTGAAACAAGGGCACCAAATACATATAAGATGTGAGCTGTGCTTTCTGTTGGAAAGGCATTTATAGCTGGCCCCTTCCTGCCTAGCTGCAATGAGAGATCTTTCCATGTGTTCATAACTGGGTATGATAGCATCTCCATTAGCTTTAGAAGAAAAAGTCTGAGAAGAAGAGAAAAAGCCCAGCATGCCTGAATTCTTTGGCATCCACCAACTCTCTGATGTGTATCAGGGCAAGGATGATCAATTGTAGTGCCACTGAGCAAGACCTCTTTGAACAAACCCCACAAGCTGATTGTCTTTCAGTTCAAGTCCAGAGAGTGTAAAGAGTCAAACTGATGCATTTTGGTGCTCTACCTTGCTTTGTTCTGCAAATCTTCTAGTGGGCCGGACTTTTGGAAGAACCTGACATTGAAGGTAGGGCTTCCTGGTTAAGTAGCAGGAAGTGCCCTCTCCTATACCAGAGAGAGTCTGCAAAAACACATCAGGACAAGGGGAGAGCTTCTTTTTTTCCTCCTTCTTCTTCCTGGCATAGCCAGAAAGAAAGGCTAACTTTCCTTGCCCATAGTCTATTTACTGCCAGTGACTTTAACAGCAGTAGTTTTCTCACCCCTTACTGAAGATGCTAGATTACCTTCAGCTTGTCTATCTGTCTGTTTTGCCTATTTTGCACAGCTGGCCTTGTTAGCCTGCTTCCTCCACAGTTCCCTTTCTTCTCCTTAGACATTTTGCTGTAACTTATAGATTAGCGAGCAATTCTTCCAGTAAACAGAAGACTAGGAAAGAATTCCTAAGCTGATGTTTATTTATTCATTCAAGATAAAATGACTTTGAGACCGTTTTCCTTTGGCCCCAAAGAACCATGCAGTCCTCCCTTGCCCCCTGCTTATCAATCCAACGTTTGGTGCATCTTTAACTCAAGTGAGTGCTAATGTGAATGGTCTGAAAAATTGCATTGGGTTTACTGGTGTCTCATATATGGAGAAGAATGGAAAACATCTGCTTGAAACTGGAATGTCTGAATATTAGGATTACTGCAGAATCCAGTCAGATGGCAAAAAAAAAATGGAGATGAAAAAACAGTTAAGAAAGAGCTACATTTTTTTGGACGTATTGATTGAACACATTGCTGAAAGTTTCTGAGAAATGGAATAAGGTGGATCACACCCTGCGTATCTACAAGGAAGAGATGTCAAATCAAAAGGTGCAAACAGTAATGCAGATTTTTTTTCAAAATTACTATAAAAATAAGATATCATTTCAATGAATCTATGATCGCTCCTTTCCTTGGGAAAGGAAACCCAGTTCTGAAATACTTAACAGTGCTGTTTTCTTTCAGCCTGCAGAGCAAAAGAGCTTGCAGACACCTGTGTCTCTCCAATCCTGATTTATAGTCTCTAATAAGAGAAGGTAATATCTGTCACACTTCCAATAATAATTTGTATTTCCACCTAGAAATGTACATCATTGCTTCTTATAGACATTTAAAATAGCAGATTCTCTGTTTATGGTATGAGAAAATGAAACATGGAGAGATCAAGGGATTGGCCAGAGGGATTTACATTCATGGCAGAGCTGGAAATGAAACCTAAATTTCATGGCTAAGCACTCTATTATCACCAAAATTTTTAACATTTCCCACTTGCTAAGTCTCATGTTTCTGAACAGAAAAATAAAAATATATAGCAGAGAATACCATGACACAGGTGTTTTAGGTCAGGCAATCAAGAAATGCCATATTGTCCAAAAAAACAAACAAACAAAAAAACCCAACCAACCAAACAAAAAAAACCCAAAGCACCAGTTGCATAGAGTGAATTTTGACTTCTAGTTCAGGATTTGAGAAAGTAGCTAAGCAATACTTTCTGTGCAGGTCTCATAAAATATTATTGTTTATATCCCTCACAGCTGAAACAAGAACCTTGTGGAGCGACAGGAGCTGTTTAAATATACAATGGTTGCGTTAGTGAAATGTAGGGAGGCTCTCTCTTGGTAGGCTGTACTATCTGCTCAGAGGTTGTTTCTGATGGATGGTCTTTGCTTTTTATTGTTTTTGTTTCCTCAGCTTCCTTCTGTGGGTTTTTTTTTTTTTTTTTTTTTTTTTTTCATAATGCACATTAATGGTCATTCTTTCTTTTTTGTTGTTTTCTCAGCTGAGGAGCAGACCTGCTCATTTCAGCTGTAAAGCAGCAGTCTGGGGATAGGATGTTTCTTGCAGTCATGAGATGGTGGCTGAACTGAATGTGATTTTCCTTCTGCTCTCTCTTTGCCTGGCTGCCTGCAAGGCAATGTGCCTTGTTGTGGAAGGTGTCTGGGAGATAGGTCCCTGAAATGAAACACCAGCCCTTCAAAACCGGTTTGGTGGCATCAGTGATTGCAAATAGGAAGCAGAAGCAGGAGGCAAAGGGAATGCTGAGTCTTGCCCAAGTATTTACTGGCAGGGCTCGAAACAAATCTTCATTTTCCTATGACCCAGGTCTGCCCTGATGGTGTGCAGCTGGACTCTCACTAGCACCAGCTTGCTCATCCCATAGCAGAAACATCAACTGAAAATAAGACATAATGATACTGTGGGATGTGGGATACCTTGGAAGAAAAGGAAATCATGGCTTAGGACCAAGATTTGCAAAGGCTCTGTAATGTGCCCAGCAAACAGAGGTGGACCTGCTATTTTGGTGCTCAGTTTGTGTGCTCTGCGCACACCTCCGTAGTAGATGCCTGTACCAAGCATGCAGAATATGCCTTTTTTTAAATTCAGTATTTCACTTAGAATATTGGAGGAGAGGGTAGGATTATTTTCTGAATGGAAAGAAGAAATGAGTTAAATATTAAGCAGTATTGTATTTTTTTCTTTTCATAAATACATGTGCATCCCTGCTCTCATGTGCTCTCCCCTCCTCTCTCTTTTATGTTCACAGAATCCAGGCTTTTTTTTTTTTTTTTTTTTTCTTTATAACATTGAGACTTATAAGAGAAATAAATCTCTCTATTGTTCTCTTGGGGTGCAGCTGTTTTAAACTGTAATCATGGGAGTTGAAACAGGTTTCCTCTCACAATAACATTTATATGCGTTTCCTGACACTCTTTCCTAATAATGTGAGCATCTTCAGCTGCCCATGGAAGAAAAAAAAAATCCCACTGAAGCTTCTGAAGATAAAACAACATTTGTACAGCACAGAATATTTACTGCCATATTACAGCATTTTAAAAAAAAAAATCTTGTATTGGATAAAAATCATCTAGATCCTTATATTCCAAGTCAGCCTTTTGGTTCTGTACTCTTTTTTCCTCTGTCTGGAGTTTCTCTACTACCGACATACCTTTTATTTTTCACTGAGGGCTCATTAAATGAAGCCTTACCTGCTATTCTTTGTGTTTTTCCTCAGGGCTGAGCACACAGATCAAAATGTCTGGGAAGAGAAAAAATAAAGCTTGTGAGGCTTCACGAGGTTGGAAAAATGGGAGACTTCAAGCGCTTTAGTGTCCTTCCTCTGGCTACTGAGTGGGGTGAGAAGTGGTTATCTTAATATTTCACCTTCCTCACCTGTAAAAGATATCAAGATAGCAAAACTGTGTTGTCTGTGTCTCCTCTCTGTGTCAAGACCTTTAGAAAAAATAGTAGTCTAAATTCTGTTGTCAGTGATATGTGCATAAATGCAAATGTTATGATCTCACTTTGGAGAATATATGCTCCAGGTTGATGATACCTTCCCGTCTGAGGGCTGATCTTAACCCGTTTTAATGGATTGCCTTTAGCAGGATATCTTTTCTTCTTTCAAATTTTTTGACATTCTAACATAAATTATTCTTAGAGAGGATCAAAGATGATGAAAATATTGCTGCAAATCTGAAGGACCGAGCTCTATACACTTAATTTTTCATTTCAAAAGGTAGTGGTACAGACAGCTATAGTCTCCTTCAGAGGAGTGTGAAGAGATACGCAAAAGTTTTACTTTTGTAGAGTTTATATTTGTAACCAATAACACCTCTTTATTTTGTATATGAGTGACATTTTCAAGTTCTTCAGGAAAGCCTGCATAGGTATATATAAACAGAAGAGTCCCATCTTGTCTGTGCTCCTTCCATGTCTGCCATGCAGCTGATGCATCCCCTTGCATGCCTTAAGGAAGACTAAAAGCACTGTAAGCCCATGTTTTTATAACCTTTCCTTTAGCACAGGGGAGAGTTTGGATCCGGTACTGACTAAGAAAGAAAATAACATGAGAAGATGCTTTTGTTTTCTTTCTTTTCTCTCTCTCTCTCTCTCTTTTTTTTTTTTTTTTTTTTTTTTTCCAGAGGAAAAAGGTCATGAAAATGATAATCCACAGGATGCAGTGACTGGGTAAACGGCTCATGTGGAAGGAGCTGCCAATAGGAAGAACATCTGTAAGGGGCTCTGTACTATCTCATAATCACAGCGTCTTTGTTATTATCCACCAAAGAGTACTTTTGGCAGCATGCTGTCACAGACCTGTGCTGAACGTGGTCCTTGGGGGCAGAGAAACAAATTCAGTCAGAGGATGTCTGACCCAGCTGGTAAGTACCTGCAGATCAGCTCTCAGGCCCCGCTTTCTCATCTCCAGGGCTCCTTGAGAAGTTAACCATTTCCAGGGGCTTTGGGAATTATTTACAGTGAGGTGAAAGTACAGACCTTGTAGGAGTTATCCACAGGCAGCACCCAGTATAGATCCCTCCGATCTGGGCAAACATAAAACACCAGAAAGAAAAAGGAGAAAGGAGGAGTAACTGCAGGTCTGAGGGCAGCACCATGATCCGGGTTGGGTTCTCCAGGGTAAACGGCACCATTTCTCCCTCCAAGGCAGATGTGGGTTTAGAAAAGGGATTTTAGGAGCATCTCCGGGGGATTCTCCTGGTCCATCCCAGGAGGAGCCTGCCTCACAATAATGCTGGATGTCCTGGCAGGAAGGAGCAGGGAGGTGGCTGCTGCTGGAAACGAGGGCGTTTCCTGCGGTGCCCTGACTGTCAGTACAGAGGATAACCGCTTCAGCTATGAGTGCCCACCTGCTAGTAAAGGCACTGGAGAGAAGAGTGAGAAGCCTGAAACAGACACAGTGAAGGAAAAGAGGTGAACAGAACAAGGATGAAGATGCAAGTTAAAGAAAATGCCTTTTTTTTTTTCCTATTTTTTTTTTTTTCACCTAAAAGGGAGTAAAAAGGCATTCACATCAGGGGCAAAAGCCTGGCTGTTTATTTAAGTGTACAGTTTCAGAGCCTGACTTTAGGAGTCTTAGCCATGACACTTCTGGCATACTGCACAGCACTTATAGAGCCCTGAAATACACATTATAATCATTAACACTGGATAGGATAACAATGACAGGCTGGAGAGAAAGGCCTGAGGCTGGAAATCACATTGCCTAGCTTCAACTCTTTGCAATGCTACAGCTTGCTATGAGGTCTTGGGAAAGAAGCTTAATGCACATTTAACGTGTCAGTTCCTCTGCCGTGAATAACGGTTTTCAACATCTGCAAACTTCTGTGAGATTTACCGATGAAAAGCACTTGGGAAGCGCGATGAAATAACCCCAGCCAGAGCCCTCCAGCCCGTCATCCAGATGTCTCTATCATGACTCACTCCTCGCTTTCCCTCACCAGCCTGAAGCTGCACGCGTGGGATGCGCCTGAGCTTGAATTATTTTTGAAAAGTTCGAGCAGAAAAGAAATACAGTTACAACATCTTGACATGTGAGAAGGGAGGAAGGAGGAAGTATCCTAAACAAAAACAAAAATGAGCAAATGAGCACTGAGTTTTTTATCTGAACATCTGGTGGTGGTGCCAAAGCCACATGAGGCCAAAGCTTGAAAAGCTGATTTGAAGAAAGGCCTTAATGAGTATAATAAGTACTACTGATTGTCTCAGTGAAAGCTGGCTGTGATTTAGCAAAAAATGAATGTTTGAAAGCCATCGCTTCAGCAGTTCCAACCAGTGTTTTTAATCATGAGTCTCCAACTTTCCAGCAGGAGTATGTGTGCTTTGTGCATGTCTGGATGCTTAATTAGTCTCCTTGCTAAAAATATATGAAGTTAAAACATTTGCCTATGCTTCCAAAAAGCTTCTTGCTGCTATTTTAATCTTGGCCCTGACCTTACCAAAGCATAAACAAAAGTTGGCTTTAGCTACATTTATCCACATAAAGGTAAGTAGGTGTTTATGTGTTTACAAGGTGAAAGCGTTAACATTTAATTCATTGTTCAATTATTTGTATGTTTGTTCAACGGTAGAGAGGTGTGCTTTGTACCTATAACACAAAGAAATATTTTAGAACAAAAGTGACACAATTCTCTTTCTTCAAGTTTAGTCGTAGAAAAACATCTCTATCTGATTTGGATTGAGAAGAAATTTTTTTTTGGCCTAAAAGCCAGTATCTGCTCTTGGATGCAAATACCCACCTTCCTGTTCATTTGAAGACCAAAGTCTGTTTCTAAAAAGAGAAAATATCTCTGATGGTTGAACTCAAAATACAGTGCTACTGTGTTATGAATGAAGGGATTATCATACAGTAAGAGAAGGTATCCTTCTGGGACTGATTAAAAAGACTGAAAAAATCACCCCAAATTATTATGGAAAGCTGTGAGTTCTTCAGTGTGTAACTGACTTTGACTTAGGAAATCAAACTTAAAGGAAGGAAAGTATTTCTTACGCTACTTATAAAACATTTCATAGGAAATTCTTGTCTGGTTAGAGCAGGGAATCATGTTAATACTGATACAATGAGCTTGTCTGACAGCTCCATAAACTGTGACTTTTTGTTTTAGCTCCGTCTGCGCACTTATCCAGTGACGTGTCGGGTGAGCTACTCCGTGTTAACATGAATCTGTGTAATTGGATCGATACCTGACAGCAACTCTTTTGACGTTCATCCATCTTGTGCTAGAGCATTTTACAAATGAAGAGCAAATAGGACAATGGAAACTGTTTCAAAATGCCTTTCTCTGTGACTGTTAGACTGGAAAAGAAGGGCAGTAGCTAAATATTTCCAGAGAACTACGCTGAGTGCAATTTCAGTATTTCTTGAGGTAAAAATGAAAATGACTGTAATGTTGTTTGCTTTTTAAAATCTTTTCTTCCTTTGAAGTTTCAGTCCTCATGATTGGAAAACACAGCTTCAAGAATATAAAACCTTCATTGATCTGAATTCTGTTCCCCAGAGTTGTTTTATCTTTCTTTATAAGTGCGCATTGGAAACCTAGTTGAAAGATAATATATATAAAATATATAGTGGGAGGAGAAAGGCTTGATTTACGAAATTTTCCTTTTAGCTGCTTAGCAATCCAGTTCAAGGGAATGTATGTTAGCGATGGGTAATCTGGGTATACTGAATATCTGACCGTGTGAAAAAAAAACCAAACCCACAGTAGCTACAATAATTCATTCTCCCCCGGACTTTTATTGCTCTAACTGAAGGTAGAAGTTTTGCAAGCATTTCATGTTTAGCTGAGGCTAAAATGGTGCAATAAATACTGTGATGATACAGTCTTGGAAGTTATTTAGACAGAATTTAAGATTTTTTTTGGTAAATGGTGTCAGAAGGGCACATTGTGGGACGGATTTTTTCTTTCAAGGGAAGAATTCTTCATCGGAGAACTTTGTGTTAGCCCGAGTATATCTCTAGTTGAGTTTCCATGATTAAAAAGAATCCCTTTTGCCCCAAGCTACCTTTGTTCTTTTGCAGAGAGCTCAGCTGTGACAGTGACTTACTGAAAGGAATAGTAATGAACTGCGATGAATATCCTTATATTGTGAAATGCAGAAAGAGGAAAATGACTTTAGCCTTATAGTCTTTGCAAAGACCAGTAAAGATGTGGCTTATCTGAATGATACAAAGCTCACTGGACTTTGTGGAGCAGCATATTCCTACGACTTAACACCATGAGTATGCAACCAGTGACTAGGTTAAGAATAATCGGACATTTGGGCCAAGTAGGAATATTTTGTAGTTTTTAATTGTCCAGCAATCAAAGGAGGGGAGAATCAGCATTCCCACAGCATCCTTTTCGGTGCCAATTAGTCAGCAGGAAACCTGTTGTAAGAGAAAAGTGGGTTGCAGTGGCAGCGCTGGTTGCCAGAATGAGCTCAGTTAATTCGCATGTGCATTGGTGAGAGACCACAAGCATGCGGCAGTGCGAGACATCTGCACCGCCCGGGTGGGCAAATGATGATGACACCAAGACGTCTTTGCAAGGACTGGCTGGGTTTATGAGTCACCGAGGTGGTGCAGTGCCGCGCCGCTAAGGGCTTCACACCTCCCAAGTGTTCACAGGGCGTGATTTGATGTGATCTGTTGCATGTGTTTTGTATTCAGCAGATTATAATCAAGTTGTTAAATTCAAATACTTAAAGAAAACACGTGCTGTTTTAAAGCAAGTTTTCTGAAGTTTTGCTACGGTTAGTAAAAATCCACTGCCTAGTAAAACTTTCCTGCTAATTGCAAGAATAACAATGATAATGGTGCTGTTTGTTGGTTTTGGAGACAAATCACTGGCATGGCATCAGAAACTAAACTAATAAAAGGATCAGCATTTAACAGGATAGTTTCGTTCTTTGTAGCTATTTAGCTAGTAATGAAACAATAATAGTAGTAAATGCATATCTAAATCTATCTATCTATCTATATATGTTTTATTTAGATATATTTGTACTGACAGCTGTGGGGGTCTATAGCAAGCTAGCCTCCAGCAAAGTTAATGAATGTAGTCTTAATTTATTTTAATTTTCATCCCCCTACTGCAAATCAGGCTGTTAAGCAAAAGCAAAGGCCCTGTTTTTCTGAAAAGCACAGTGCCATTTAAAAACCTATTTGATTTAGAAAGAAGAAACTCCTCTTTCATTGCTAAAAGGTACCACACTCCCTGTGAGACACACTCAGCCCTGGGTTACCTGCGATCCAGGAAAGCAAGCACAGGAAGGAAATCCAAGCTCAGAAAAAAAAAGCCCCCACTCTTCTGTCAGAGCAGCCCTCCTCTGTGTGCAAAAATAACCTGTTTTTTGCCCATACTCAGATGTAATAATGTCTCTGAGGCAATGCACAAACCATATGCGGTATTGCAGTAGAGCATGGTAGACGACATCCTGTATTTGTGCTTATGTGTTCCTCTGTGCAGTTTTATACCAGTTACTCTCAAACTCATTTCCATCAGAAAGGCAACGTGCTCTGCTTTGCTGCGCTGGCCTTTTGCATGCCTTCCCTGGGGTGACTGAAGTGCTTCAGGCAGCACTAGGTAGATAAAATATACCCTCAATAGATTTATAAAATTAAAAACTTACAAAAATAAAATTACACATGCACTGAAATGCTCTGTTACTCCTTCCTGCCCTGGCAATGACTGCTGTTTCCAAGCCTTTGTGGTCTTCTCGTTCTTATTTTTAGGCAGTGTCTACTTACACTAAGATTGAGACTTTTTGCAATGGAAGCTTACATAGAAAAAATAGAAAATATAGAAAAACTGCCTCTAATAAAATGTATGATATATAGAGGAAAGACAGAGTAGGGATGGAAGAAGCCTTGTTTTATTTTTCCTGTAACTACAAGGAGCTGTAGTGATTTCCTGATGGCTGTAACAAGAAGCCCAAGAAATTCTAAGCTATGATGGTTCCTTGAAACTTTATGGCAAGAGTCAGCTTGATTTTCTTTTCTTAGGCCAGAGATTTGGTTTTTTTACCAAAGTAGAGAGTTTTTGTTTTCCTGCTTTCAGTTTTGATTTCCTACTCGAACTTATACATGGTTAAGTTTACATGATGATAAAAAATATTTGATCCTGCAAGATGCTGAATGTCTTTGCCTGAAACGGAAAACTAACTCAACGGTACTGCAAAGAGTACCATCTGAGACATTACAGCAAACAGTAATGACTGGGAATACAGCCCTCACTGGCTCATTACAGAATTGGACCTAAAGGTAAAAAACGCCCTTTCCATGGGCAGAAGTACCTACATTTAAAGAATTACAATGGAATTCTAACCTTCAACAATAATTCTGTTCTCAAAGGCTTTGACTATTTTTTCTGTTCCTTCTGGTGCTTTTTATAATGAATGTGGAATGCATGTGAGGTGATTATATGTGCTACGAGAGGTGAGGAATAGCATGAAGAGCACTGGTAATAAAAGCAGTTAGGGCTAGGATCTGCAAGCCTTGAAACAGGATGTTTGTATAAACCTGATGAACACATTCTTTAATCAGAGGTAAAGCACGAAATTTTCTGTTTGGAGCAGACACAAAGTAGTGATGTTTAAGCTCTTGCTCCTGAAGTATTTGTCCCTGAAGCAGATTTGAAAAAGGAGGGAATAACAAGTGGTTCCATATGAGTTTTTTGGAAATCACTTATTTTTGCAAGACCATCTCTTCTGAAATCAATTTCCCCTATTAGAGTTGCCCCAACTACTGTTCTGTATTAAAGAGGCAGGTGTTCTTCTGGGTCTGTTTTGAATAAATGGCAGAGTATTTCATATAGACATTTTTTCATCTTTGCTTTGTCATATTTATTTGGTCTCTTTCTCTGTTCAGATTTGGCTCATCTAAAATTAAAAGGTCTAGTCTGAACGCTTTCAATTCTTGTTGACTTTAACTAGAAATTTGCCCTGATATTATCTTCTAACATAAAGTTGATGTTTATAGCAGTTGAAATTTAGAGTCATGAGCAAAAGGTGTAGGCTGCTACTTGGCCACGGCAGCTGGTCAGGATTTTCTTTATGATTTTACTGTGGAAAGTGCAGCTTCTACAGAATAAAAACCTACCATGGGAAATCTTTGTTTTTCCTGAATATACTTGTGACTCTTTCATGGAGGCTAAGTCCGTGTAGCTTTTGCAATATTTTGATTTGTTCAACTGACCCCAAGCATTATTTCTTGTGAGAATTACTTGTGAATTACTTGTAATCATGTGAATTACTTGTGAATGTGAGAAATTCTTGTGAAAAATTAAGTGAGAGAGCATTTCCCTGTTGTGGCAAACTGCCCGGGAGTCCTGCTGCACTGGGCTCCTGTGGTGCCACCCCCACGCAGCTGTAGAGCATGCTGCTGTCTGAAGGCATGTGCAACACAGGAGGTGTGGTCTGCCCCTCTGGATCTTTGAGAACATTATAAATAATAACGACAACCCACACGGTCAGCCATGCACCGGGGCTGCTCCTGTGAGGGCACATGCGGGTCTTCGAGTGTGTGAGTAGGTATCTAACCAAGGGCAGCAGGAGGTCTCTGCGCATTCAACACTTGCAGGACTTGTGCATGTTGGCAGTAATCTCCACATCTCTGGGCTTGTAGAGTACACCAGGACAGTAGTGTTGGTAATAACTGTGTACCCGAGCCTGGTGCGGATCAAGCAATGCTGTACTCTTGCTGAGATTATTTCTGTGGTGATTTCGGTGCTACTTTCTTTAAGAAATCTGGGCATAAGCTGCTTACAATATAGAATTAATTCACTTATTTTTAAATTAATTTTTATCTGTAAAATCAAATTTATTCTGCTTACTCTGACCTCAAGTGGTCACTTCTAACGTTGTTCAGATGGGTAAAAGAAATGCATAAGCCCTTGCATTTTATCAGCTTATGGTACACAATCAACACTGCTTATTGCAGTGAAATGTGGTAATGGACCTTCAGTGTGTCAGGAAAAGCAGGAAATTACTTTAGGTGGCTCTCTGTGTGATAACACAAATACTGTAGGCAAGTATAGGAAACTTCAGTGTTATTCAAGTCAGAAATCTTTGCCTGATATAACTCTTGCGAAGGATTTCTGAAGTAAGAGTTGGAGAATACCCAGGACCTTCTCTGAACAAAAAAACTACACCAGGAAGCGGATGGCCACTTCTCTGGGTAAACATCTTACAGTGAATTTCTAGTGATGTGCTGTGACACAGCCAATTTGGTAGAGAGTCTCTTCTCCTCCTTTTCTATTGGTCATCATGCTGTGGACCCACACATGAGGTCCCTAGAGCAGTGCAAGGGTTTTCCTCCATGCTCAGCCAAAAAAGACACACATCCCTAATGCCCCAGGTGACACCATCTCTTCTTGTAAAACTGATGTAGCTCCTGCTGCGAGCCCTGGAAACCTCCAGCTTTCCACGTGCAGACCCACATTGTGGTAGCTGGCCAGCAGTTATCTGTGACATCCCTAAAGTCCACCTGGGACTAACCCAGCTGAGCTGTTTCATCCAAAGTGGTAGCAGTAGAGTGGTGTACATATACATAAAGCATTGATATGAATGGAGCCATATATTTATATATAGAAATATGTACTCTTGCTCTTAAGCTAGGAAGTAAATCAGGTTATTTTCAGTTAAAAACTGTACATATTTTCCTGATACTGTCTCATAATGAGAAGGCCTGAAAACATAAAATATATCAAAAAGCTTAGATCCTCTGAGTGCATGTATATGAACGCTAGCACGCAGATAGAAGATCTGGGGGTGCCTGGGCTGTGTAAGTAAATCATATTTATTGCTTCTGCAAGGTGGCAGAGCATCTGTTCTCTCATACCTCCCCTTCAGAAATAGGAAATTGCTGAGTAGTGAGAAGTGATTTCACCTGCTGACTAATTCAGTCAGTATCTCTGGACATTTTAGAAAATGCTACTCACTTAATTGTCTATCACTTTCCCAATTCCTCTCATTTTCCTGATTTTTTTTTTTTTTTTTTTAAATATAGCATAGCACCCTATGTGCTGTGCTGTAAGCTGATATGCAGAGCAGAGAAAATACTTGTCAGGAATGGGCAAATCTGACAATATTTCTAAAAAGCTTATTCTGTGGTCCCTGATATCCAACGGGCAGCAGCTGTTTGCAGCAACATGCTGACTTAGAAGTTAGTTGCCAGGAAGTAACACAAATTCACTTTGTGCCGCCATTATACAAAGCTCAAGGTTACCACTTACTGAAGGGGAATAAATTCACATCTAAATGAGCGAAAGCCATCTCAATACCCTAATCTACCTTCTGGATACCCATAATAGAAACACAACAGACAGAAAGCCTGGGTGTTTCCATTACCAGAAGTCAAGTAATGACCATTTAGTGGGATCCTATTATATTACGGGAAAATACTTACCGTAACTTTAACCGCTGCTGTCATTAAAAAGAAACCCCTCAAAATATTAGTCTGTTTTTTATTGTTTATTTGTTGACTTAACTCAGATTAGGAGGTCAGGCCATCCTGAATACTCTTCCTTCCTCTCTTCGTGAAAAATAGCTTAATTTTCTTACAAATATTTTTGTTGCATGGCCTAATGGAGCAGGACTATATTCCCCAGCCCTCTCCTTACCACTGTCTCCCTGACACACTCATTTGTGTTATATCCTTGCCGACATCTGCTATGCCACTTAATTGATCCTCTTCTCAGTTCCTCAGGCCTGCTTGCCTGTACATGCAGACTGCTTGCAAAGTTTTGGCTTGGTGATGGGTATGGGTAGATCCTTAGCTGCAGCAGCGATACCAGAAATGGTGTCTAGGGACGGTTCTTTCTGCTCTAAGTACAGGTCACACTCTTCGAATTCCACAAGCGTAAAAGAAAATGGCTTGGTTACAAATGTGTTGAAGTGAAAAGCCTTTCTTTACTTCTATCTGAGGCATTTCTCTGGTGCTCTTTACACAGTTATTTATGATATATATTACATATACATAGCTATATATGATATATGTGATATATACATGTAGCAGAGAAACTGCTTATGTTAATATCACAAAAGTAGGGCTTGTGGTTATATTATAAACCACCATGAAGCACAGGCATGGTTGCAGAGACTTAGTTCCTGACGTAAATAATATGCACTAGGGAATTTGGTTAAAGACCTGTTAATTTCTTAGCAGAATCAATCCTGTTGAAACTTACGACTTCTGCAAAAACTCGGAAGAAAAGCCTGCCCTACATCTTGTAATTCCCCAGAATATAGAAAAACCTAGTCATTTTTCCCTTCTTTGTTCCAAGTGTCTGTTTTTTTGACTGGTTGGTTGTTTTGTTTTCTTATTTTTTCCCCAGGGCTTGTTACTCTCTTTGAGCAGATACTAGTTTTATGTACATACTCCTGCAACAGGAGACAAGTGTTTTGTGGAACTCCCCTTTCAGTGGGTTAGAGAACACCCAGGGAGACTATTTTTTTTTTTCTTTAAAAAGATTTCTGCCTGTGTAAAAAAACACTGTATGTTCCAAGGCTCTCTTCGTCAATATGTTTTTTTGGTGGGAGATGATGGGTAAAAGAGGAGCTGCAGACTGACACTACTGAATATCAAAATGCCTTTGCTCGCTCAGGAAAGCATTCACGAGTAAGGAGATGTTTATTTCCAGGCTGGAATGACGCTCACACCTTGTGTGCTGGGAAACGCCTTGCTCTTTTGATGGCACACTTGGGCTGGTAAACAACCATTAAAATTCTGAGCAGATCTGCATAGCTTGCAGGAAAACCTCTCAAAACAGCTGCAGTCTCGTTTTGGCAGATGGCGATTAATAATAGGCTTTGTTTTGCCAGCGCTTCCATTCGTACCCACAAAAGCCCCCCACAACCCACATTCCCAGGTCCTTTCGCGCCCCCGGGGAAGAAACGCTGCCAGACTCTGGCAATACAGACGGCGCTCACCCACCAGAGCCCAGGGAGGGCACACCTCCACAAAACCGTGCCATCGCCTTTCCCTTTCTTTGCTCATTCAGAGCGCTCAAATTTGCTGCCAGAGCGTGGCTGCTGTGATTAGATAAAGATCAGCTTTGACCCCTCATTTCTGCTTTGTCTGCTCATCGCACCAGCTTCTTCACGATGTGCAAACCCACCACAGATGCTTAAGAGGTCTGAAACATTTGGTGCTGCATTGCTCTAGCATTGCTCTAACCAAGTACTGCTTTACACACGCAGCAATCTTTTGCTTTTTCTGCAACAGCTTCAGAGGTGCAACCACCTCTGCCTGGTCCCACGCGAGGTGTTTGGCATTTGGATTTTTGCCTCTAATACCAGGGGAACTGCAAGAAACCCCTCTCGCCTCTGAAAGCTGCTCCTTATTAGCTCTGGGCACTGCCATATGCACTGCCTAAAGAGAGCTGCGCCATGTAGGACCTTGCACTGAGGAGGGAAAGTAGGAGGTTACGGGGAGACTGGGGAGGCAAAATGGTATGGTCCGAGGGCACCTGTTGGCAGACGGAATATCAGACCTGGTTAAATCTCAGGGAGATCAGAGCACACAACATAATCCTCCAGTTCACCAGCGCTTCCTCATCCTCACTGAAGAAGAAGATAAATAAATGCTTTTTTTTTCTGCAGATGACTGCTGAAGAAAATCCCACAGGGATTTTGCTGCGGATGGACCCCTTTCCCCTGCCCATGCTGTGGTGGGGGCTGCTGATGACACTGCCATTCTGACTGAGGAGCAGAGAACTCCCTCGTCAACAGCTAACTGAGGTTTAAAAATCCTGAAATTCTCACTGAGCCTAGGAGCTGGTGCTGGTTTTATTCCTCGCTGCCCATCAGAGGGTGCTGCTCTGCCGCCTTTCACACCAGCCTCCAGCTCTCAGGTCCCATCACTGGCTGTCATTTCTAAGCCCTGGAGCAGGGAATATTAATTACCTCCCCCTGCCTCTGTTAGGTTTATTAGCAGCGTAAATAAAGTGCTCTTTTATGACTATGTAGGTGCATTAAATGCTGCCTATTTGCATCTATCATTATATTGAATTTGTACTTGGGAACTTGAGAAGAGTGCTCAAATGCTGTGATCCAAGCAGTATCGCACTACCCCCTTCTCCAGTTTTAAACATACAGAGCAAGGAAAACTTTATTGCTGAAGGAAGGAGAACTGCAGAAGACATCCATGCAGAACGAGTGTTTTCCAAGGCAGGCTGCTGTGGTCTGCTGAATTTCTTTTGCATTGTCATGTGATTAAAGCAGGGGAAGACATTTCCCAATCCTTTTTAATTTCAGTAATTTCTTTTGCATTGTTCTGAATTGCTTAGGCATTGTTATTTCTATACACTTGTTGATGACATGCGCCTTGATATCTTTTTACTACACTTATTGCAAGAAATCCAGTTGCATAGCATTGTGAAATTGTAACTCAATGGCATAGGCAAGTGTTGTAGATAAAAAAGAAATGCTTTCCTGCACAGTTAAATCTAACTGAACCAGATTTTTTCTCTAAATAGTACCTCTTTACTTACCTCTGCTCCAATAACACATTATTTCTTAATATCAAAAAATGTCATGGCATATGAGGATTAGTGCCAGAGGTATCTGCTCTTACTTTTCTTTCATTATGAGCTGGAAGCAGGAAGGATACTTATGCTATTTGATGACAGCTTGATTGAACTAAAAGCTTAAGAACAATAGAACATATTTTACTGTGGTAGCATGTGACATCTCTCTCAACATCTATCAACATGCATATGCTGATAACTACGTAGACAAACTATCTCTCTTGTTCTCAGAAAGCCGTTCTCCCCTTTTGGCTACCAGCAGTGTTTTGCCACCAGCTGTGGCCTACAACATCTGGGGAAGGAAAACTTGGCTTGCAGGTAGGAGCACAGACCTGGTTACATGTACATATTGCCTCACCTGCATCAATTTTACCTAATGACAAGGCATGGCATGGGCAAGGACACTCCCCAGATAAGTTCCTGTTGCTCTCCAGATGCCAGAGTCTGCAGGGAACAGCAGGGGTGCAGGAAGCAATTGGGGCTGAGCACCATCATCAACTATGTACTGCTTTTGCTCTTTTCTGATGACTCACATAATAGTAGTGTTTGGCTCCGGTTTATAGCTGGAAAAAAAACCTTGCTTCGGTGGCAGGATAAAGGAGCAGAAGTGAACAAAAATATCTTTGCTTTATAAAGTGGGAAAAAAAAATTACTCAAGCGACTGTCTCTCGAGGATGATTGCTCTTCAAATACACCAGGTAGGACCCAGTCAAGCAGCACATCTGAAGAGAACTAGCAAGGAATTGAGAATAAGTCCAGATTTCCCAGTTTCCTAAATGTTTGGTTAAGATAAAACACAATCCTTAGCTACCTGAGCCATAAATTAGGAGACCAAACTCAAAGACACAAAGGAACAAATCCTTTCAAATTACATTGCAAGATGCATTGTAAATATGTATATAGTTTTCCGCTACTATAACCAGCTTGCTGAAAGGAAAAGTACAAGGGTGATTGGGAGTAGTCAGCTTGGATTCACCAAGGGGAAATCACGCTTGACCAACCTGACAGTCTTCTATGATGGAATGACTGGCTGGGGAGATGAGGGGAGGGCAGTGGGTGTTGCCTACCTCGACTTCAGCAAGCTGTCTCCCACAGCTTCCTCACAGGTAAGCTCAGAAAATGTGGGTTAAGTGAGTGGCCAGAGAGGTAGATTGAGAACTGACTGGGTGGCAGAGCTCAGAGAGTTGTGATCAGTGATGCAGGGCCTAGCTGGAGGCCTGTAGCTAGTAGTGTCCCTCAGGAGTCAATACTGGGTCCAATCCTATTCAATTTATTCATCAGTCAGGAAGATGAAGGGACAGAGTGCACCCTCAGCAAGTTTGCAGATGATACAAAACTGTGAGGAGTGGCTAGATGATCTCCAGAGGTCTCTTCCAACCTCAACCATTGTGTAATTCTGTGATGCTTATGGAAATCAGCAAATAAGCACGTTCATGAGGGTAAGTGTCCCTATCAATTTTAGTGAGATTGGTTATAAGTAAAGACATTCATTCAATGCTAGCAGTAAGGACACATACCATAGATCATCAGGGATTTCTCTTTGTGAAAACTGAAAAACATCTGCTTTACAGGAAAAAAAAAATGTTCAAATACCAGGTGAAAGCCCCAGAAGAAATGGTATGAAATAGAAGAAAGAAAGCAAAAGGGTTTTTTTTTGTGCCTTT
>VZSV01000301.1:314436-327855 GCA_013398735.1 Nothocercus julius
TTTTATTTTACTCTTTAGAGAATAAAAAAAAAAAAGAAAGAAAGAAAGAAAGAAAGAAAAGAAACACGCAATCTGAAGCCTGAATAGCAGCATTTCTATCATCTGTTGTCATGACACACAGTTGACGTGGGAACACGGCAACAAGGCTGACTGCTAGATGGGTTTAATTTTGGTGCAGAAATTTGCTAGAAGAAGCTTTCAAAAATATCTCTGGGTAGGAGGAAAACAGGTGGGTGCTGGTTATGTGTACGAAGCAGGAGGAAATAGTTGTCAGTCTTACCCAAGCATTACTCCAAATCCATCAGCCCCTTGGTACCCTCACTACTCAACACAGGAAATAAATCTGCCTGTCTCTTTCCCTTTCTCTCTCCCGGTGCTTCTGGAGAAGGTGGTGGTGGGCCACAGAGTGAAGGCAAACTGAGCATGGCATGACTGAATAGTGCTTGGCCTGTGCATATCTGTCTGAGCATTCCTGTTAAAGATGTCCTTGTCCAGCTTGGGAGGCAATGTTGGTGCTGTCCGCTGGAATCAGGTGAGGGTGAGACTCCTGATAGAGTCTAAAATGAGGATGCCTGGTGCCAGAGCTTGGGGCTGCACAGTGAGTAGCGGACAGTCTGTACAGACTTCTAGTCTGGACGACATTTCTGTGGTTGTCTGTGAGAGGGGGCAATTGGACTCAGTACCCTGTGTGATCCACTCCATCTTGTTTTCCCATGTCCCATACACACTTCTGCTTCAGAAATGTCCTTTGATTTTCCCCTTTGGTGTCTCCAGGTAAGTCAGACCTGGTCTGGTTTTCAGATGTGCATGATCAGGCATAGCTGCTGGCTACAGAACAAGTGTAGGTGTTCAGAAATGTTCTCTGAAGATCACTCTGGTAACCCATTTGAAGCTCATGCTCCTCTTGCACAAACTACCCTGTATTAGTACATTTCTCATCTCCATTAGTCATCCTGACTAATGACTTTACTCATCGATGCTAGTTTACTCATCCATTTCAATACTCTCCTAGATCACAGGGACATTTTGTGACTTAAGTAATAAGTTATAAGCTCAGAGATCTTTGAATGGAAAGTGCTATGTTTTATAAGAGCAAAATACTATGATAATACTTCTGGAAAATGTAATTCCGCGCAGGGACTTCCTTTCTCTTCCACACTGAGCAGCTGTTAATGATGGAGGTGTAACTGGCACTGAAGATTCCAACATCTGACACTGAGAGGCATGAAGGAGGAAGTCCATGTAGTGGTGAGTCAATTGTATGGACAAGGACTAACATGGAAGCAGAAGAAGAAGAGGAGGAGTTTTCCTGGAGAGGAAGTGCATCGCAACAGCAAGACTTGTAGGTCTGTCTGAGCAAAGGAGTACTTCAGAGGGCCTTTCATGGAGTATTCAGAGGACCTTTCAAGTTGTAGATAACATGGTCACAAAGCCAAGAGAAATACAGAACTTCCTTCTACTCCATTTCATTGTGTCTCAACCAGAAAATCTGTATTTTTTTCCTACCATTCCTGCTATTTTCCCAATGTATGAAATAATTCCTTTGAAAGCAACATCTCTTCAAAGGGACTCAAATGAGAAGCATCATAGAGAGCAAAATTTGAGATCAGAGTATCTTTTGTGTCTTTGTCTTGTTTTTTGGTTTTCTGCTCCTCTCCACATTCTTCCGATTCTCCTGCTGACTTCTATTTCCATCTTCTACCGCAGATAACCCATTGTGTGCTCATTAAAAAAGTTGAGTAGTTTCCATGTTGAATTTTCCCTAGAGAAGACTGAGAGGTGATCTGATGAATATATTTAAGTACCTTAGGGGAGAATGTAGGGAGGATGGGGCCGAACTCTCCTCAGTGATCATCAGTGTAAGGACTAGGGGTAATGGGTGCAAGTTGAAACACAGGCAGCTCCATCTCCATGTGGAGAGGAAGAACTTCTTTCCTGTGAGGGTGACAGAGCCCTGGCACAGGCTGCCCAGAGAGGTCATGGAGTCTCCTTCTCTGGAGATCTTCCAAACCTGTCTGGATGCCACCCTGTGCCCCGTGCTCTGGGTGTTCCTTCTTGAACAGGTGGAGTTGGACTAGATGATCTCTAGAGGTCCCTTCCAACCTCAACCATTCTGTGATTCTGTGATTCTAAAAGCGGTTTATCATTTTCAGGAAGTGGCAGTACCAGTATGATCATCAGTCTCCTAAGAAAATTACCACCCTATTGCTGCTTACCAAAATGTCTTGTGTTTCTCACAAATGAGACTTTGCACCCTTCCACTGGGCACCCTTGGACTCCTGACAACCTGCTTGCCCCAACCAACAGTGTAAACAGTTGTCTACTGAAGAATTAATCCTACAGACTCCTTCTATGGTGCCAGAGTCTGTCCGTCTGGGGCAGCCCATATAAAATGTCATTCTTAACCATTCTCCTGGCAGCAGTGTTTGGTCCCAACTTTGAAAACAAGGTAGTTGTTGAAGCGTTCCAGCTATGAGGTCTGAAGTGTGTAAATCTGACTGACTACATGGCAGCCATGCTACCCCCTCATATATGAAGTAGAGAGGAAATGCTCCTCACATTTCTTTTCTCCTTTTCTTTTTTTCTCATCTAAATTCTAGGAAGCTGGAAGAAAACAGTTTTACGTGTGTCATTGGGGAAATCTGCACATCTGGGAACAATATAAGCATTGGCAGAAAGGAGAATCTACCTTCCCATGCTAAACAAAAACACTGATTTTCCCTTTATCCTAGAGATCACACTTAAAATAATTTTTTCAAGCACCTAAAAAAAAACAACTTGTCTCTAATAGAAAGGTTGCTTTCCCAACGTCCATAAACTTTCAGTGAGAATACCCAAAATAAGAAAGGACTCAGCTGCAATTTTTAGGCAGCAAGTTTTCTTTGTAGACACTCCTCAATCTGCTCCAAACTGAAGACAAGATGACTGCTGGTTTGAAGAGAGCAGATGTCTCAGAGACTTAAGTGTTCAGCACCCCTGAATCAAAGCTACAGCATAGCTGAATACAGTAGTGTCTGATGAAAATATTGACTGTCTTTGTGTTTGTTTTCTTTTTGTGTAGGGGTTTAAAAATGCTAGTGATGTTTAAACACCTCTTCAGAGCCATTACAAGTTATTGTGCAAATACAGTAATTTTTCCCCAGCAAGCAGGCGTGAAATACATGTTTACGTATCAGAATGAAACAGTTCCAGAGGAGGCCTTGCTGTCTGTCAGGTGAATCACCTAATCTCCAGATTTAATGTATTTAACTGGGTAAATAAGATACTTTTTAGAGATGTCTAAATATACATTTCCCTCAGAGAGTTTTTCTAGTCTCCAGGGTAAATAAATCATGCTTATATGAAGATTGCCTTTTTTGTTTAAAAGATATGATTACCTGAATAAATAGTTGTGCTGTATGTAGTGCACCCACTATACAAACCTAATTTCATAAATACTTTACTGTAAAAATGTCTATTGTCAAACTGTATCAGCCACTCAGGATTTAATAATCTGTCACAAGATATTTCCATCTCCCTTTTAGGAAAGATGGAAAGCAAAAAGAAAACAGATAAAGATTTCACAGTGAACAAAATTGCCTTACGTCTTAGGAATGTTCAAGTTATAACCTGACAAAAAGATCAGGAAATTAAAGTGCAAAGCCAGTCTTGTGTCCTTAATTCACCCTTTTGTGCTTTCTCTTATTATCATGCAGAAGAACACTGCCATTTCTGCTGTGAGTCTCTGCAACACTGAGCTTCCCTATTGCGTTTTCAGGATGACTTATTCTCATTGTTAACTACCTCAAGAACTGTTCTGGTAGGTCATCTAGTCCATCTCTGCCAAAGTGCAGCTAATCCCTACTGCACATTTACAAGGCCTTATCCTGCCTAATGCAAATGTCCTGCATGACCTGGCTTTCTTTTATCTTTACTTTATCATTGAATTATTTTTCAGGATTGGAATATGCCTATAAGAAAAAAAAAAACAGATTTAGAAGGAACTTTCTCCTCACTTTATTAATTTCAGAATTACACAGGGTGTTTGGTCTCTCCATTCAGCTGTGTGATGTTCTTTGCTGTCTCCTTGGCAAGAGCTGATGGTTGCTCCAGACCTCAGCATCAGAGATGGTTGTGGTCCTCCATGCACTCCGGTGCATGGCAAGAAGAACTCCCCAGCTACTCGGCTTCCCTGCCTCCATGGGAGCTTGCCCGAGCTCCTTGCTGCCCTGAACAGGTAAGCTTGGTGTTTAAACAAAGCTGAGATTTATTCAGAGAACAATTTATGGTCCAAGATTACTCATTTCCTTCTACCTCTTACGGAGTTCCTACCTTGGACATCCTGGGAGAAGCTGAAAAATCTTGACTTCTTGAGCTGAGAGCACAAGCCGTGGGTACTTGTTCTAGCCATCTGCAAACCATCCAGGCTATCTGACCTCATCACTCACTCCTTGAGGCAGGACATCTGAAATACATAAGCCATCTTTCCACTAACTTTCATAGTTACTTGTATAATGCTCAAAGTGCAAACAGCACTAATGGAAATGTATTTATTAAAAGTAAGCAGCACTTACCTTTAGGTAAGTAGCTAAAGCTCAGTAACATACTATGTACAGTAAATGACTAGAAACAAATAATATTGTATCTCTCTACTGGGAATAAACTGCAATGTCCACTAATGGCTTTTAACAAGTCTTTTTTTTTTCCATTTCCCTTATCTTTAACCATGATAAGAAACTGAAATGGGAGAGGGCTGGTCATTAATATTTTAAAGTTCATGGTAATTCTGCACAAACTTTTGTTGTTGTCCTGAGGATTTAGCCAGGCAAGAACTGGTGTTGGCGACTGGAGTAGAGTTGCAACTTTTATGAGTTTGCATTTTCTACAGTCAAGCAGCTGGAGCTCAGGTCTTTCTTTAATTTATATTAGTGGGTAATTTTCCCTTGATTCCTTTGATAGCACAAATATTTCAATTTTAAGCATACTTTCCTACCTGTCCATATCTACAATATTGAGTGTCTTTTGACAGTCTTTTTCTGTTAATCGAATCTCACAACTTTTACCTCTAAACAGACAACAGTAATTCATAAGCAATTTTTGCATTATCTATCTATACTTAATGAAGGGCATTAGCAACCCCTTTCTGCAGGTGAGTAAACCAAAGGGTGCTCAGGTGGCTGAAGCAGGAGCTAGGTTGCTTTTGAGACTGGAGTGGAGCAGAAGGAAGTTAATATTAGAGCATCGGTATCAGAGAGCAGCGTGGAAGGGACTATCGTTGGCATCCAACACCTTCTAGCTGTATTTGCTCTGTGCTCTGGAGCTAGTCTGCACATGGGTGCAGGAGAGGAAGGGAAATCTTTAAAATACCATAGTTAAAATGCATTACCTTACTGTGGTGACATTTTTATTTAAAATAGGGCTTAATTCTGTTTCTTATAACTCACTTTGATATGTAAGGTTGTTTATCTAATGCAGCTTAAATTCACACCTTAAGCATAAAACAAGTCAGCATCCCCATACACACAAGGCCTGAGTTTGGTGTCTAAGCCTAGAATCCAGGATCCACCTTCTGCCCTCCGCACCGCCTGGGAACCACTTCATTTCTGTGCTTCACAGGCTGCTGCTTGCCTTGCCATCAGACTGGTAATTTAACCAAGTGTTGAAAAAGACTGAGATATTAAGTACTTCCTTCTATGTAGAATTACTTGAAAAGTTGATGCTTAAAATGAAAGCAAAGGAATAGATGGAAATATTAACTCACAAGGGAAGAAAAAAACGATGGATGGACGAAGCAACTGTAGCTCCAGGCATCCAAGAGATGTAACCCTCCGAGGGGACTTGCGGCAGGGTGTTGTGGTGAGGAGAGGAGAGTGGGCACCACTGTGTGCTTTCTCCCGCTGCCAGGGCTCCGAGGGGATACGGAGGCGGTGGCTTTGGCGCTGGGTGGCAGTGTTCTCCCGCGCTGCTGCCGTGACGGGCTCCCGCAGGCACCGCAGGGCACGCTCTGAGAGCCGCAGGCTTGCAGGGTGGTTCTCCTAGTTCGGCTTGAAGACCATTCCATGGTTTGGGTAGAGCTCCGCAGTTTTGTGGCTTTGATTTCTGAGTAAAGTAACCCCTGAACAAAAAGAGAGAGGAGGCAGTGGAAAGGTTTGCAGTTCAGAGCAGTGGAAGCCCTTGTTATTCAGGGTCCCTTGAGAGTTAGGAGAGATGGGGGAGAAACATAATCTGGCCATACTCATCCTCCTTTCTGCTGTAAAGGAAATTCCCTACCTTCCCCAGCCTCGTTTGCTCACGTTGGAGAGCCAGAGCCAGGAGACACCAGCCTCCAGAAAGCGCCAGTGGGCCAGGGGCATGCGGCTGTCCACTGTCTCTACGGGAGGGTAGGCGGCCAGTGCAGCGGTCGTTGCAGCACAAAACCCTGGTGTCACGTAAAGACCTGCTTCTCACGGGACTCATCTGGATGCCATGGAACCCACCTAGACCTGGAGCATCATCTTTGGCAATGTGCTTCTAAGACTGCAGCTGTAAAAAGAGAAAAAGGGAAGAAACGATCCTGCAAATGCCCTTCTCCCATGCAGAGGCTCTTGCGCAACAAGCCTATACAGGACTCTTGCATTTAGACTCTGTCCTTGGGTCTGCTGTTAATATATGGCAGCCCTCTTTTACCTGTCTAGGATGAACTTTGTAAGATTGGCAGCATGTTGTTAATGAGGACCTCGTGAGCCCTCTCTAGATGTAACAGATCAGTGTGTGACTTGGTGTATTGCTGCCTGGGGACAAGTAGAGGCAAGGTGGTGCTATTGAGTCTCACGGCTTCATTATGAGGTTTGTAGCATTAGAAACTTTTCTCAAAGCCTCAATTTGATTTCATATGGCTTGCCATGAAGCTTTGCTTATTTTCTTCTTTTAAAGGGAGTATAGCTTTCCGTGTGGTACAGAAGAGCTTGAAAATGTGAATGACAAAAGCTTTGATAACATAAAACAAAAATGCTGCCAAATTCCCACCATTTGCCCAGGAAAGTACAAAGTGGTTTTGGTTCCTGAATTTTGAAGGTCTCAGATGATCAACACTGTGTGTGCTTCTGTGATAATGCACTAATGAAGGTGGACAGTTGTGTGAACCTGCTGTTGTCATCAGGGACATCTTCCCCAGTGCGTTAAATCCTTGGATTGCATGACTGCTTCTGCTTCAGCAGTATAGACATGCAGGTTTAGCTTCACAAAATAAAACGTGGGCGCTGTGCAACTGATCTCTCAAAGCACAATTGGTAGGTGATGCAGCGTGGGGGTGGGGAGGACTATGTAAATTAGGCAATAATAATGTCAGCACAAAAATAATTGGGTCAAAATTGGCCATCTGTTAGTATAGGATGAAAATAGAAAGTCTTCTGAATCTTAGCGAGGATCCGAAAACTTCCTCATAGGAACAGTGGGAGAAGGAAATGTAAATATTTTTAGGATGGATCTGGACTTGTTCATGAGAAGGAAGTGAGGTTGTTTGCAGGACTGAGCTCAGTGACACAGAACAGCTCTTTAAGTACTCATGCTCTGATGTTCAATATGCATCATGTAAGTTTGCCTCTCTAGGTCCAGAGGTTAAAAATTCGATGATCAAATGGGCCCAAAGCATAGGCGGTGCCTTCCTTCCAGTGACCCGCAATAACGGTTGAGGTTAATGTGGTTTTGATGGCTGATTGGGGCTGGTTGTTCAGCAGCAGACAATGTTCATGGATTTATCTATGAGTGGAGATGAGTCTCACTGTTCTAAAGGCTCAGTGGGTCCCCTTGATCAAACCCACCTCAGTAATGAGTGAAGGCTGTGAAATTACTTGTATCCTCTATCAGAGACAAACAAGCAAGAACAACACCACTTAAGGAAGCTGCATAAATAATGAATGAGTAGAGAAATATGGTCCTTTCTGGCAGAAATGATGCTGGTTTTAATTTGTGTTTATGGCACCCAAAGTAATGGGCACATGAAAAATGTATGGGGAGAGAGAAAGAAGACAAAAATCCCCACAGAACAAAACCACAGTCACCTGGACTCTGCCCAGAAAGTGCAAGGGGAGGGTCAAAGGACTCTCCTTTAGAAACAGAAAAAAATAAATGTAGAAAAAAAAATTACGAAGCATACTATGCTTCTAGAAAATCAAAACACTATTTAGGACAAGAACCCAAGTGCAAGATCATCTACCGTGAGAGCCATTAACATTTGGCTTAATGTGGCCAGATCTTGATGGAGGGCAAAATGGTCTTTCAGTATTTCTTGTGTATGAAAAGAGCCATTTAAAATAACTCTATCTTTTATCAGGATCCATTCTAACAGGCTTTCTTCTAAATTTAAAGACAATAAAGCATTAACCACATTAAGGTAAGTATGTAACTCATCATCTTGAAAGCTCTACTGGAAAGCTGAGTTAAGTTGTGTTGAACTTTAATATGTCAGCTACCTAACAAAGTATCCTTATAACATAAAAATGTTTCACAGAAATGTGGCACACGGGAAAGATCCTGATAAACATCTAAAATATTGTCAACAATTTTTATGATTTCAATATATCCTTAGTGTAAGCTCAAACATGGGCATTTTTCTCCTGAAGAATATTTCAGAAATTGGTAAAGTCAGGACTAATGTGACTTTTGTTTTCATAGCTGAAATTAGCTTTTTCTGGACTTTGTAAGATCTACAGAGGGGCTAATGCCTCTGAATATCATAAGCAGGCCTATGAATCTATGTGGGTTTTGACTGAGTTACTGAATGATAGTGTCCCAAACCTATACTCAATCAAATGGATGACAGGATTTTTTTTTTTTACTAAGACGGTAGTGCAAACATTTTTGATTTATGCTGAACATAAAACCTCGTTCACCCAAAGTATCTTATTTTGTTTTCGGCTCAGGAAAGATTTCGGTTAGATTTCTCGGTGGTGTTTGTATTGAAATACAGGTGTTAAATACATTAATTCAAAATGTATACACCGGATTTTTCTGCAAAAGTGCAACGATGCCTTAGGTTTCATACCAGTACTTCCACATTTACATAGCAAAGTTCCTCTCTTTCCTTTGCAACAACTGCCCAAAGTCCTGTGGCTGGAACACCCCAGTATATGTGCGACCTAGATCTTAAAATCACATCTCCGTGGACACTGTCCTACTTACCAACATGTTAAAGGTTGTAGTTAGGTATCGCAGGAAGAATGAAAGTACTGGGAGTGATTACCCCTAAAAGGAGAAGATTGAATGAGATAATAGTGTTCAGATAGGAAAAATATGCAGTAAAAAGGAAGAGAATCACCTATTTTCTACTTCCATCATAAGAAGAAATGTGGACCAAAACTTTCTAAAGGCAAGAATATCAAAGTGGTCTGGGTATGAAATATCAACTGATGAGATCTAAGAAGATTGTCAGAATGTAATTTCTGTCAAAAATGACTTTAGTGTAGATGATTCTGTGGAATCATAGTCCAGAGGGGTAGATAATCAGAAGATGAATGAGGAGATTGCCTCAGGTCTCCTCTAGCTGTTCACTTCAGTGCACTAGTGCTGTGACTCTGCTGCTTGATGGTTCATGGAAGTACTAAAGAGGTGGGACCTTCCCAATAGCTATAGTTCAGATTAACTCTGCATCTAAGCCAGAAGGGGCAGGTCTTACCTACAAGGTGTGTCCAAGTCCTTGCACAAATCATCCATACACTTGCATGATTATGTCCATAAAAAATGGAAAACCATCAGCAGTTGAGGTTGAGCTGAGCCCATGCTGGGAGCGAGGGCTGTTCGAGAGCTGTGATGGGAGAGGGATGCAAGACAAGGTTCTCCAGGGGTCTAACCTGCCGATGAGCTCTAGCAGCTGCCTGGCAGGTAGAGGTGGAATAGCTCCTTCTCTTTTGTTTGCAGGTGTCTGGGAACACAGCATCTGAGAATGCCTTTTTTTTTTTTTTTTCCAGGCCAAGTGCCTTAAACACTCATGAATTATTTTGTCATTTTTATTTCAGTCGAAATTCCTCAGCAAATCCCATCTGAATTTGCAGAGAAGTCTGACCATCCTAAACCTGCACTTTCCAGATAATTTGCTGAAGGAAAAAAAAACAAAAAAAAAACCTCTATCTCTAATGACAAAACCATTTGTTTGCAAAGACTTCGCAGAGATGTCAAAGTAAGTTCCTGCTCATATCTTTGGTGCAGACTTTGTAAGATACAAATTGTGTCTTGTCTCTGGGTAAGTCAGTCTTTCTCTTTTACTGATATTTCAGGGATTCCTTTTCAAAAAGTCCATCCATTTGCATAGAAAAATGGACCAAGACCATGGTCATGCTAAAATGTATCAAAGGAATGCAGACCTGAATCCTCAGCTGCTGGAAATGGGTACATCTCCATGATTTTGAATGATTTGCATAAATGTTAGCAGGACTATACAGTACAGTGGGGCATGGGAAAAGTTCAGGATTTCTGTGCAAGTACTCCCTCACTGAAATTTCTCATTCTTGCCTGTTCTTTCTTCCCAAACAACTCATGAAAGCTGTTCTGTGAGTCACCAAGCACTGAGGAGGGCAAGCACTGTGGCAGAAAACATGTCTTAGAATATCTCCCTGGCCTTTTGCTAAATACCAGCAAGATACATCCTGTATTTGCTGCTACAGAACTGGTTATAAGCAGAGGAAAGTAGCAGGGAGGCTGTTGAGAAGCCCTCCCAGTGCAGGACTCTGATGGAAAGCTACCATAAATAGGCAGCACTTCTCTTTACCTGCGAGCTATCAGACTGTTCATTTCCCACTCATAGTACTTTTGAGAACAATAAATTAATAAAAGTCAAACTACTAAAACTACAACGCCATTAGCCGTTCTTCAGAAAGGTCCCGGGCCACTGAGTGTAGATCAAACATTACTACGAAAAATGTATATCATGCAGCAATACTTCTGTCAATATCTCTTGGGCTGAAAAGTTGGGCTACTAGACTGTGTTTGAATGTCTGGCAAGCAAAACACTTTTCCCCAGCATGCAGGACTACATTTTGTGTTACTCTGGGCTTTGCAGGAATTTTGAGCTTAAACCAAAACAGAAGAACTGATGCTCATCAAATCGCAAGCTGAGAGTAAACCCTGAAAAATGAAGTAACAGAAAGAAAAAGCACAGCTGCCATGGAAGAGTGGATGAGGTTTTCAAAGGAAAGCAGCCTAGTTTGTCCCAGGGCTTCTGTTTTCCTGTCAGATGTATAATAATGAGCAGTGCTAGTTTCGAGATACGCTATAGTATTTTCCTGTTGCAAGAACTTATTAGTGCTTTTAATGGCAGAGCCAGTGATGAGCTTGCAGAAAACTTTCCACATCTAATGGGAAAGATGTGACTAGAATGAATTTGAAAATAGTTACAATGTTGCAGTGGCATTTTGAAGGAAGTAAGAGGTCTTTGAGACCTTGGTGTAAGATAAGTAAGATGTCCGTGAGATGTCCTTATCAGACATTTTGCTATCGATTTTGAAACAAATCCTCAGTCCCCACATTGCCACCCAAACTCATGAAGTGGACACTGGCTGTAGGTCCAGTGCATGTTGTGGTGCTGAAGTAAACCTGCTGAGGAAGGAAATGATGCTGGGGGTGAAGAACTTTTAAGCTAGCCAAAGTTTCTTGGAAATACCTGGAATGCATTACTTTTCATGTACAAAAGGAAAAGACAGTGCAGTAGATTTTGCACTACGAATAAAAAGCAAATCTGCTAGGAGGATATGATGCCTGCAAATTCTTAAATGAGTGTTAACAGTTCCACGGTCTTTGTGCTTTTAAAAACAAGACCACACACAATTTGAAAATGAATTACTTGAAAAATCTGCTTAAATAATTTCACTGCGGGCTTCATCTGAATACTTTTTAGATAGTAAAGAAATAAAACAAAACACAAATCAGACTTGTAAAAAGACACCAAAGCCTCTGTTGTATTATACACAGCTCTACAATAAGCAGATCTTCCTCTGATAATTCACTTTGATCAGTTGAGTGTTGACCAGGAGAGACAGTCTTGTCGGAATAAATGACTACTACTTTGCAATGGTAAGGGAGAATTTCCTAAATATGGGCAGAACAAGAACTAAAGTCTCTGGTGAGTAATAATAAGGATGTTGTTATGCAAGTGTAATATGTTGGAGCTCTTTGGAGTAGGGATTTTCCTGCCATAAAAGTGTGCAGCATTTTAATGGAAAAATGACCAGATGCATTTGCTTAGATGGTTTTCTTTCCTCTTTTAAAGAGCAAGAAATTTCAGAATAGATTTATTTTTGGAAAAGCCAATGTGGAAATTACAATGAAAGGACTTCCTTTGAATTATTGACATTTTCACATTTTATTGTACTGAAATGCTGAAATATCAATCTGAAATACAAGGTTCAATTTCCATATGTCGGTTCAATCCACATTTTTTTTCTTAAACATTTTTTTTCCAACAATAAAATCAGAAAATAACAGCACTGTCCCCCAAAAGACAAATTGGCCTTTTTCACTGGGAAATTTTGCAGTTGAGGGACATTTTCTGAGTTCATGAAAATTGTTTGTTCCTAAAAAATTCATTCTGTTATGTCTAATCTTTTATTGCTTGCAAGATACGACATTTTTCTACATTTCATTTTTTTCATCTCCCAGCAGAGACACCACAGTTCCTGCTGTAATTGTGCACAGAGAAAACTGAAAATGGAAAAGTATTCAAGCTCGTCCCAACTTCTGGAAGTCAATGGGGGAAGGCTGAGCTTTCGCACGTGGGACGAGCGCATCGCTCAGCAATTTCAGTTCAGGGCCAGGTCCATCACTGATTTTATTTTTTGCAGTGCAGCTGCTGGTTGGCCAGGAGCTGAACTGAAGCTGCCAAGATCATTTCCCAAGCAGGTCTGAGCGACGCAGGCAGGGACTGGGCTGCCCCATGTGCTTGCGTGGCTGCGTGACTACGCGCTGCCAGCTTGCGCAGGCTTCTCCCTGGAAACTCGCCTCACAATAGGCGGCTATCAAATATTCATCATATTGTTGGAGGATAAACCAAGGGCTAATTGGGGTCTCCTGCAGTGCTGTTGACTGCTTGAGAATCAGCGAGGGCATTTTTTAGGTGCTGCAGGGAAAGGAGCCTCCTGTATATTGACAACAACAGAAGTGCCCCAGGGGTCAAAGAGGAGGGGATGGGCACCCATTGCACGTAGATCAGGCAGGGACAGCGTTAGGGTCCAAAATGTCTTGATTTGCTTTGGGATGGGGAACCAGGGCAAGGTTTGGAGAAGGGCTGCTGGCCTTTCAGCCAAGAGTGAAGCTGCGGGGGAATTGTTGTGTGATGGGTGTGATGAGATAGCACTTTTGGTCTTGGACAAGTCTGGTAAAACAAAATGAAGTCCAGCAAAAACATTAGGTTAAGGTTCAAATTCTTCATGTTTTATCTCAGCTGGCTCATTCCATCATTCTTTTTTTTTTTTT
>VZSV01000301.1:328790-341698 GCA_013398735.1 Nothocercus julius
AAAAGAATGACCTTTGAATTATGGCTTGTTTTGAATAGATTCCTCCAGCATGTGCAGATCCAGAGTTATGTGTTTTCCTTGGTACTGAAAATCAGAAGAATCATCATGAGTCACCTGATCACGTGACATGGTGTACATTGCTTCAACACTACCCTGTGACACCCTGCCAGGACAGGTGTACCTCACTCTCCAGGGCAGGCTATGGGCATTTTAAGAAAACAAAACCCAATAACTCCTTATTTCTGCTGTGGAGAAGTGGCAAGTGGACTAACAACTGATTGTGTGGTGACTACTTTGAACCAGCAAGTGTGGACCACTTTGGGAAAAAAGTAGCAAAAATAGGTGGGATTTGTGCATGTATTTGCTCATCTAAATTTCTGTGGCAGCTAGTCTGGCTCTCTGTCAGCAGATCTTTTCAGCCTGACACTAATGTGCTATTTTAAAACCTTTCCTTGGTTTGCATAGAGTATGTCCCACCAAGCAGAAGATATGGATACTTATTAAAGCCTCCTTAGAGGTCTCACCTGTGAGGAGTCCTTTTGGGTGCTCGCAGGGGTGTGCCACAGCCTAGGGCCTTGGATTTCAAGCATGTCTTTATATTCTGGAAAAACACTTAGCCATAAGATAAAGGCACTGAAGCACATGGGCAAAATGCTGGCTTTATAGAGCTCCTAAAGATGCATGTTTTCCTATACTGGGATTTAAATAACTATATATTGATGTCAGTGCTTTATTGGAACAGAAAGTGTTATAGCGAACACAAAAAAATACATTCTATTAAGTGTAGTATATGGTATAAGATGGTGTAAATCCCACAAAAATGACTTTAAGGTAAAGACATAAGGAATTTAACAGAAAGCTATTATGTCGCCTTGTAGATTATAGTTAAGTCCCTACTTTCTCTTAATTTCACAAAAACTAAACTGTGTTCTCAAGATAGGCCCAACAGGATTGATTTCAAGATAATATGACTTATTAATTAAAAATGTATATCCCCTTAATTTTTCTGTATCTTTCTAAACCTTTATTTCTATCTGTAAATTCCTACTCACAGCAGAAATGCTTCAGTTCCAGCTGCAGACCCAGAACCTCTGTCCACATGAAGGTAGTCTGCTTTTTTTTTCCTTTTTTTTTTTTTTTACACAGGGATTGGCAAGGAAAGAATTGGTGGCAATGCTTTTGGGATGGTGCTTTTGGGGGTTTGCTTACCAAGCTCACACTCCCAGAACTCCAGTTTAAACTCCAAGCACCAGTACAGATCAAGAGCTGATCTGCTGGAGAGCAGCTCTGCAGAGAGGGACCTGGGCGTCATGGTGGATGACAAGTTGCCCATGAGGCAGCAGTGCCCTCGTGGCCAAGAAGGCCAATGGGACCCTGGGGTGCATTAGGAGGAGCGTCTGCAGCAGGTCGAGGGAGGGGATCCTGCCCCCCTTCTCAGTTCTGTTGAGGCCACATCTGGAGTGCTGTGTGCAGTTAGGGGTTCCTCAGTACAAGAGGGATAGGGAACATCTAGAAAGGGTTCAGTGTAGAGCAACGAAGATTATTAAGGGACTGGAGCATCTGTCATATGAAGAAATGCTAAGCGAGCTAGGCCTGTTTAGTCTGGAGAAGGGAAGATTGAGAGAAGATCTGATCAATATGTATAAATATCTGAGGGAAGAATGCAAAGAAGATGAGGCCAAACTCTTCTCAGTGGTAACCAGTGACAGAACAAGAGGTAATGGGTATAAATTGAAACACAGGGAGTTCCATCTCCATGTGAGGAAGAACTTCTTGACTGTGAGGGTGCCAGAGCCCTGGCACAGGCTGCCCAGAGAGGCTGTGCAGGCTCCTTCTTTGGAGATCTTCCAAACCTACCTGAATGCCACCCTGTGCCCCGTGCTCCATCTGGAGCAGGGAGTTTGGGCTAGATGATCTCTAGAGGTCTCTTCCAACCTTAACCATGCTGTGATTCTGTGTAAACCTCAAGCCATAAGGAACCCCTTTCTCTTTTCCAAATGTGTGAAGATGGAACATTCAATCAGCAAGAATTGTGATATATCTTTTGAGGGAAACCACAACAGCAGTTCACATGAGAATACACACAACAGTTCTCATCACGCATGGCATGTTTTCCCTTATTTTTGGCTCTAGAAAGGAAGTTTGTTTTCATGCCAAAGCATTGGGCAGGGATGCAGTATAATCTGTTGCAATTTCTGGCCTCTGCTATAGGCTTCCATTGTTATTTTTTGGAAGTTAGCTACGCTCTTTCCATCTAAAATGCAGAAAAACTGATAGTTAACATAGGCATTGCTCAGTGAATCTAAAGATATGTCCATTAATTCCTCTCAGGATATGAGAGAATTCCTTATTTACAGGTAATTTCTGAGATGCATTAAAGGGCTCACAAATTTGCCCTAAAACATTGCTCTTCTTATTGTACGCAGTACAACAAAAACATTACAGAAGATCCTATATAACTGCATTTTTAATTTGCAGTATTTTAAAGCAGTCTTAATTTCTTTTGGGACTTGGCAGCATCATTAGACTGCTGGACTCTAATAACTCATAATTGCATAACCCGTGAGTTGGGCAAACCTCCAGTTTTGAGGTTTTCAGACTCTGCTGATGAATTTAATCACAATTGAAAAGCTTCACCAGATGACTGTAAAGAGGTTTATGCAGCACCGCACTCATCAGTCTGCTCAATAGACTTGCTCTGTGTTGAAGTGTTGTTACTGAATCAACAGTTCAGCACCCCCAAACTTAGATATTCTGCTTAAAACTGACTCCAGGTTGCTGTTAACAAACAGGACACCTCCTGGAAAGGGAGAGTGGAAGAGGAGAGAAGCATGAAAAGTGGGAACAAAAGGCTTTTAACCTGCTCTGCGCATGATAATGATGGAGTGTCTTCAAAGAGCACTGGGGCTTTTGAAAATCACAGGAGTGCAAAGAGGTCATCCATAGATTTTTGAATTATTAACACGTGTTTAGCCATTAAAGAAAGACATATTGATAGAATATCAATGCAATTAATAATTTAGCTAGAAAAAGTACGGCAGAGAAGAGAAATTAACTATTCACCACTCATTGGGAAGGATGAACCTTGAATAAATGCATTATAAAAGGGTTTGTTACCACAAGGCTTATTAATAACAGATGATCGTAAAGTACCAAAGAAAATGTGTACGTGCTGGTTGTGTTTATTTTGGTTACAAGATGAGCCTTCATCAGTTGATGTATAGTGAGACGGAATGGAGAAAACCACAAAGAGTCAACTTGGTGTTTGACAGGAAATGTGGCAGCTGTTTAGCTTGTGGTGACCTATTAAAATAAATAGATTTTCAAAGGCAATATATACCACTATCTGAAAAAGAAAATCCACCTAGAAACATATCTTACACATGACATTTTCTGTATCTGTATTAAATTGCTTTGCCTGCATTTCTAATGCAGATTCTGTGGGAGGAGAGAAGATCCCTCTGTTAATATCTATTGGCAGGAAAAATGTTCTACTGCTGGGACCTGTAGCTCACTTTTTTTCATTATGGCAAAGGAAAACTTGAAACATTGTGTATCCACTTTGCAATACACTTGTGGCTGAAATTCCTGCAGACTTTGATTCCAGTATATGGTTATCGTATATTTTCTGCAGTTCCTGGCCAATTATTCAAACAAGCCAAGCAGATTTTTAATATCAATCTGCAGCCATGCTGTAAAAACCCAGTGTATTTATTCTGTGTATATAGGTATTAGAAACTAGCATTGAGTTATGAGATATAGCTTGGGGAAAGCCTGTAAAGCTTGACTTTATTTTATTTGTTGTTTGTTGGTACACAGTGCAGCAGGGAGGAACATCATCATCCATCAGCTGCACAGTCATGTCGGGCTGAGATTCTTTTCTAATTACACCTTCCAGGGTCTGCCCATGGTGAGAGGAAGAAAACCACTGCCCAGAACCACAGGAGGGAGAGGGAGGAGACTGCTAAAATGTCCCCTGAGAGAAAAGGACCTTTGGAACGAATGTCCCCTTGTATATCCAAGTAACAGCATGAGGAATGAGTAGTGCTGAGATATGAACACTGAGCTATACATGTCTTGTTTGTGATGATTCCAAGACAGGAAAAGTAATCTCAACTATTTGGATGTTTTATTTTTTATATCCCTCTATTTTTCAGATGCCAAAATATCTACTTTCCTTCTGGTGTAAAAGTGTGTGATAATATTGTACACAGCCAACTGGACAATCCATCTGGAAAACTAGCATGTATGCAGAAGAAAGAAAAAGAAGAAAAGACAGGGATAACAATAAATTATATATATATAAAAAAAAGCGCATTTATAATCAGGACTTCTCGTTGCGCTGGAGATAAATGGAAAACTAAAAAGCAATACATTATCTAGTCTTTTTAGTGTCTACAGCCATGTATCTGAGATATTTTTGTTGTTTTGTTTGTTTTCACTTGCCAGCTGTAGATTTCCAGCTTGTCAATGGTGTGCACAGTGTTCAGCTTGTGTGTTTGCATAAGACAGCATATCAATCATCCTGTAAATCACACAATTTATTGCTCTATTTTGCCAATTGCAGTTGTCCAGCAAATGTGGGACAGCAGACTCTAGCAGCTTTTCCACTTGGTGAGACATACGCCAAACAGCCCATCTTGGAAAGCATTCAGCATTTTCCCAGCATCGTCTCCCCCCACCCCCGGTGCAGTTTCCCAGCTTATTTCTCCTGCCAACTCAGCAGAGGCTGAGGTAACGCACCTGGGTGTAACAGCAGCCACGGGGCCCTGCTGGACAGTCAAGGGTCAGGTATGCTCCTTTTTTTCCTAGTTTGAGCATTTTAAATTCGCAGAGAGGGAGGCAGACACGCAGTGAAGCTGTCACTCAAGCAAGGGTGAATTTTGGAAGGCTCTGTGGTTTGTTTTGAGCTGTTGGAATTCCTCTCTTAAGCCTGGGGAAAGCAGTCATCCTCAGCTGAGGCTGTGCAGCCTCCAGTCTGTCCTTGGTTCAGCAGGGCCTCACAGACCCTTTCCCATGGCTACAGCACTCATGCCAAAGCCAGGCAAATAGAGATTATTTTCCAGTTTGCTGCTTTGGGGTATAGAAAGGTCATTGTCAACTGTTGTCAAGGGAGAATTCTCTGAACCTCACCCCATAATTTTAGGGGACTCCCTGAATAATTTAGTTCTAACAGAGTTCGGGGACTTTTCACATGGTAGTCTTCTACCAGTTAATAATGCTTAGTACTTGTATTGCTCTTTGCATCTGCAAAGCACTTTGCAACATTAACTAATTAAGCCTCATGACACTCCAGGGAGGTAAATATAAGTAAGTTATTATTGTTAAGTAAGGAAGGTTCTTGGCGTGGAATTCTCTCAGTGGAAACGTTGGGAGAGCTCCTAATCCTCCATATTGCCACACTTCCTGGTTTTCATTCCCCCCTGGTATTTTAGATTTATCAAGTCCGTTCAGGTCTGATGTGTCACTACTGCTCCTTGCACTTCCACCAGGAATTTTTAAATACTCTGCAGGCAGTTACTTATCTCCTGCACTTACTCCAAAAACTGGTACAGACAGCTTTAGGGACTGTGGAAGTCACCTGTGACTTTTCTTCAGGCTCTCTCTCATTCTAGGAAAGACAGCATCCCAAAGGCCTTCAGTGAAAATAGGTGCAAGAATTATATTTTTGAAGGATTCCAAAAACTCTGGGTGAAAAAAACAACACTGTTTAAAACAGAATTCCAAGAGATTTTCCTGCAAAGCTTGGGCCCTTTTGTTGCCTGGTGTCTGGTGAGGCTTAATGCAGAGACAGTGTGCGGGCAGAACCGAAAAGGCTGAGCACACTGTGACAAGCTAAGTGTTTGGCAAATGTATTTCAGAAGCACCCACAAAAAAACACATCCCCCATAGTCAAATCTCTGTTCAGCAGAGCACCTCATGAGGTCTTGGGTTTAATACTAATAGTCATAATAGTGCTGTTATTATACCACATTAAGTAGTTCACTTTGAAGCTGTGGCAAGGGGAGGGAAAGAAAACAGAATGGCAGCTGCTCTGTCAGTCACTTTCAGTTCTACAGGAACCAGCTGGTTATTATTATCACTTATTACTTACCATCTAAGCTAGGCACTTTACATTAAAAAAAAAAAAGAGGAAAAAAAAGAAAAAAAGAAGAAGAAGAAGAAAAAAGACCTACATGGCCACAAATAATTAAAATGGTCCATTGGAGACTCTCTGTGGTTTGAAACATATACAAGCCGGTGCCTTTTCAATAAATCTCTTTACTTCCTTCTCCTGGCACTTCAGCTGCCATATTAAAGTGATCAAGTTGACCACAGATTTACTAAACGGAAATGTGCAGTTCACTTAGTCTTTAAATTTCATAAATACCTAGGAGGGATTTCTCCAGTTTCCAGCATTCATCTTGAAACTACTGCTTAACGTTAAATCATTAGACCTCAGCCTTCTTTTACGTAGCCCATAAGCAACCACTTATAATCTTAGCTGTTGTGCACAAGTAATGAGTATGCTCTGTGCAGTAAAATCCTTGACAAGCATGTAGTAACTGAAGAATAATTCTCGAAAGGTTTAGTAACTAGGTTAAAGGTGCAACATACCCAAATATAATCTGAATTTTTGGAGATCAATCTTTTGTTTGAGAACAGCCCCTACCTGAACCTTGCTCCTTAACTGAAGAGCACGCTAGACATGCATTTTGAAGGGAGCAAGCCTGTGTGCACTTAGCTGAGGCATTTCTTCTGAACTTTTGCTGTGCATGTGATGTTTTCTATTTGTTGGGAAAGAAGCACATACGTGCATTTAGTTACCTAGGGCAACTCTCATGGGGTAACCACTGCTCACTGAGCTCCTTAAATGAGGAGCTAGCCAGGGCCTTTTCCTCCTGCTGTTTGATCCTTGCATCTGTCCCCTAACTATTGCTTTATTAGCTCAAACCTTGATATGTCTGTGTGGAGGACAGAACCATCATTTCTTCATTCAATAGTGCAGTTTCTAGAACAGCTAGACAGTATCCATGGATACTGCTGCAATACAGTCAAATGACAGTAATTAATATAGATGAGGGTTGGAGGAGAAATCTGGAAAGAGAAGTAAGAGGCAGAGCTTTTTGCTCTAACAGAGGCCCCCCAAATATTTGGCTGACACACCTCATTAGTGGGTAGAGACAGTCACCCACCAAGCCAGGACCACCACAGTGATCAACATCGGTAGCCTGGATGAGAACAGCTGTTGAGGCTCCTCCAAGGTGCCTCCAGGAGCTCTTGTTTGGACACGAGAGAGAACCTCTTCCTATGTCTTTGAGGGGATCATACACCTGCAGGGGTGACGCTTGGAGCCACCTACACTTTGAATTGCCCCTGCAAGTGCACATGTCGCAGTGGGGTTGTGAAAGACAGCTACAGCAGGCAGAAAAGGTTTTTGCCACCTCTGTGTCTCAGTGGCATTTGGAAAATCAGAGCATGATTGCAAGCCAGTTTGGCGAAAAGTGCTCCCAGTGTGCTCAGAAAATTATGTTCTGAAGCGCTCTCACTTTTTGCCACACAAAACAAGCTCCCTCTGGATTGAGATTTTTTACTGCACTTTAATAAGGGCTGTTTCTGATGTCAGCATTGTGCCCTCATTCTCCTGGGCTTTGGGGAGGTTACAAAAAGAATTCTAAAGAATTCTTTTAACATGAGCAAAATATATTTCTCTCCTTCCTAGAATGTTTATATTGGGGCCTATGTTTTACTGAGGAGTCTTTTGCTGACATTTTCACTTCTGTTTTCATATGTATAATCAAGCACATGTTTGTATCTATTCCTGTTCTTCATATGTTCACCGTTGTTGAATACTTGAGCTTTCTGTGTTGTCTGACCACCAGCAAAGTCTTTCATTTCTTGTTCTGCTAAACTGAAGTATTTTTCTCCCTCCTGTTCTCTCATGGCAGAAGAGCTTTAAGCCATCAATCAAGTTTTCTATTCTTACACGGGTGCGTATGACTCTCCGTGGTTTCTGTAGGCGTTGCACGCACATCTCTGAGGGTAGAATATGGCCCAGCTGCATCTTTCTCCGTATGCTGGTACCCGAGAAAATGAACGCGTATTGTAAAAGAAATTTGTCTCAATTAACGCAGAGGGGGAGTACATCACACATACGCCACTGATTTGTGTGACTCGGTGTTTTTGCTGAGAGTAAACTGGTAATGTGCACACCTTCATTTTTCTCCGAAACTCACTCTTTAGGCAGCATTTAAATATTTATGAGTGATCCGTAGGGATAATTGGTTTGCAAAGGTTTTTTTCCCTTGGGAAGTGCTCTTTTGCCAGGGCCTGTAACTCTGTCAAACACAACATACACAAGAAGGGAAGGTGCATTTCAAGAGATTTAAAACTGGAAGATTCTCAAAACCGTCTGCTTTACTCACAGTCAAAATTGAAAAATGCGTGTGTTCATATGATACGAATAAGGGAGAAACCCCAGATATGACAGAGTGGAAACACCTGATTGAGGTGAATCCTGTGATGTATCCATATATCCATGAGCAGGAGATTTGGAGCAGCAAAACCAGAAACAGAATGATTTGGCTGCATGGGGCAAATTCTCCTGCAAATTCTCCAGCTGCCTCTTTCGGTGTTGGTTTGGGAGATTTAAGCATCAAGAGCACTGTCCTTCTCCTTGAGCTCAGCAGCCTTGAGAGCGTCAGGTGTCTGTAATTCCTTTATTTCCAACAGAATTTGTGTTAAATATTGAGGCGAGGGTGGTGCAGAGAAGACCATATTTCAGTGAATATAAATTACTGTATTAAACATTTATAGTAAACTATTATTTTAAAAAGAGTAGCTCAAAGTATGATGTGGCAGAAAGTAGAGTGAGATTTAAGAATCCAGGAATAAAAACAATCCTACCAATATAACCCTTAGGTGAACTGAGTGCCACACTGTTGATAAAGCTGATTTCTGCTCAGCACTATGGCAGCCCACCTGCCTACATTTAAAGGCCCGAGTGATTTATAAAGTTATTATTAGAGATTTCTCTCCTGCTGAAGCCAGGAGAGGAGAAAGAGAGCCGGAGATAAACAATTCAAGACCACAAAGCACATTCTTAGTTGCAATTTGCTATTCAAATGCCAACATTGGGTCCTATTGGCAGGGGCCTCGCTGGCCTCTTGACAGCACGTTTCAGAGGGCAGCTTTTAGTGGAGCCTGGAGGTGGGCAGCAGTGGGGATCCTGAGGTCCCAAACCCAAGACAGGGTGTCAGGGGATGCTGCAGTCTCCACTCCCATGAAGAAGGGACTCTTAGTGCCTTTCAGCTCCTGCAATGAGAGGGATGCTGTTTCAGGTCTCTCACTGCGCTGCAAATTGCATTATATTAAAGAAGTCCCTTTTGGTAGGAATATACAAATGAAAGAAATGAATTTGATTAGAAACTCCTGCTATTCATTGCAAAGTGGTGAACAGCTCCACTCAGGCTCGAGGAGTGCCTGAGGTGGGAGATGGGGCAGAACACTGCCGAGGCACCGAGGAGATCTGATTTTCTGATCTGTCTTGCATGGTCCTTGTCAAAGTCTCCAAGTCACTGTCCCTGTCTTCTTCCTTTTCCTCTATTCATTATATTTGATGCCTTGTTTTCTCCTTCTTTTTATTCAGTAAAATGGAAATATAAGGCTGCTTTGGCCTTTTAAGCATCCCTTTAACCCTTTAAATAACCCTGGTTATTTAAATGCTGGCTTCATGGTACTAAATTTTTTAAAATATCTGTTCGATCCAAGGCAGTTGCCCCTGACAGGGAAAGATTTGCCCAGATTGTGATTTGGTATTTCTAATGGCATGAGTCAAATAAATGAAGCTAGGGATGATGGTGGAAAGCAATCCCTGGTAACAGCAATAGAAATTCCTTAAACTGATGGAGAGGGGCTCAATATTACACACTTTATTTTTAGTATATTGATTATCAATCTGTACACTAAATTGAGGAAGAAGTTCTTTAGGATGGGCTGTTTACCTGGGCTGGAAGACCAGAAAGCTTCAAATCAGCTTGATAGTGACAAAAAATTAGTTATATTATTTAACTCTTCATTATGCTTATCACTTTTTGTATCACTTCAAATGACACTAGGCAATACCTTGCACAAAATGACAACACTGATACATGCCTTAGATACCCCTCATGTTCTGTCAAGGGATAAAGGAGATGATCCAAAATGTCTTCTCCATTTCTGAATTCCAGATATGTACTGCAGTTTGCAATGAACCTGAAATAACAGAATTACAAAAGGGAAAAATATTGCTATGGCAACAAAATATTTCTATTTTAAGTAAGCTTCATGTAAGAAAAAAAAGCAACAGTGATTTAAACAGAGACAGATTTTGTAAAATAAGAAATGTAGCCATTACTTTAAAAATAAATCATATTTTACCCCCATTTATGAAAAGGTATCTACCTGTAACTCTTTTCTCTATGGTATTTTCTAAGATTACAGAAATAACTGAAAACACAGAGCAACCATTTGCTGTTTTAAAAACTGAGAAAAGAGTTAAATGACCCAACGTTAGGTGACACAGCAGTTATTTAACAAAGCTAGTTATAGAACATGCATAATATAGGATATAATGTCAAAATGAGTCCTTAGTAAAGCAAGACATCAATCTAAGGGGCCTAAATCAGGGGTCCTGACTGCCAGAAGATCTTTCTCTATTCAACATATAGAAAAGTACTGTATCCCTACAGTGAAAATACATCTTCGGCTGAATTACCATATGTAAGGACCTGTTTCTCTTTTGATTTGGAGGGAAACATAGACAGGTGGCATCTGGTTTGCTAGTCAGTTATTTCAGTTATCTTTAGAAAAATAACCAGGACCAAAGCTCCTCATTCAATCCATTGTCAGACAAAACTACACACTTCCCAGTGTGAGCTAATGACACTGATTTACTATCCAACAAGATGCAGTGATGATCAGTCTAACTTCTAATTATTGCAAGCAGTGATGTCACTTTTTGCTAAAATCTTGCTGCAAAGCTAATGCTTTGACCAGAGGACAAAATTTAGGCTCTTCCTCTGATAGCAAAGTGCTTTTCCAGTTGTCAGTATAGTAGTATAAAGATGAAAAAAAAGACTCCTCTTCCCTCCCCCACCCTTTTAAAGTCAGCTGTCTTGACTGGGTGCTTTTTTATTTTTTTTTAAAGAGGACAGAACATTTTCCAAGAAAAACAGATAGATAAAAACATTTTTTTTCTTTTTTTTTATTTCTGGGTAATGCTGCTTCTGCATCATCATCTCAGTGACTCTTTGAAGGAGTGACTCTTTGGCTGTCAAGGGCTGGCTGCCAAGAGCCTAGAGAACCCTGCAGCCTTCCAAAAATGCTGCTATTATGATAACACACACAAAAGAAACATTTACACAGATAATTGAAGCAATTAATTTTTTTTTCTGAAGGATGACCTTACAGAAGCTCAGTGCTGCTGCTGGCTCCTACTCATTAAAATTAAAATAAATATGTATCTGAAGAAAGAAGATACCACCTGCTTGTCCAAGCAGTGACACAAAACCTGCGTGTCTAAAAATTAGGACTCAGCAATCGCTACAGAGCTCTAGGCCTTGAATGTTTTCAAGTTCCCTGGAAGACACCGGGTATATGAAGTACTGATTACTACTGCTGATTCAAATCACTTAAGAGTCACCTTCATCTCCACACCTCGTTATACCTTGGGCAGTTCTCAAGACTTAGAGACTCTTGGCCAACAGGGAAGGCCAAGGCTAGCAATGAATTTGGAATGAATTTGGCCTGGATTGTTCGAGGCTATAAAAACCTGCAAGTGGTGGCTATTAGAAAGTTAGAAAGCCAATGATGATCCCCGGGACTTAGTCCTGGCTGCAAAATGCCACAATCCTCTGCTCAAAGAGTAAGCTGTGAAGGACCCTGTGCTCAGAAGAAAGCCTGGGCTTGGGGGCTTTTTGGTAACATCCTATCCTCAGAAATAAGTAGTTGGGACACACAGAAGAGAATATTGATTTATCAGTGAGAGAGAGGAGGGATGGACTGTGCAGTGTAATGGTGCTGTACGCACTGGTGGTCACAAGGTGGGAAATAGTCTCACTGATGCTGGTCCTGCTTTAAGAGACAAGAGATGAGTCTATGGAAAGTGCACTCAGAGCCTTCTCTTGAATGTTTTGTCTTTTGGTGATCAAAGTTCTGGAAGGACTAAGCAAGAAATAAATAATTTTTCAGCTCTACTCAGCTAGTACAAAGGCTTCTGTTTTTCATTTAAGGCAAGCAGCAGCTCACTTTTCTACACAGGGTAGGCGAGGATGAGTAGCAACCAGCATGGTCCTGTGAACCTAGCAACAACCAGATGATTCAAAGGCATTTTTTTGCCAAAAAAAGCAAATGATAACTTAATTGGCCAGTCAATTCAGAATAGGTTCTATATCGGAATAAATGGCAACTGGATTATGTACTGCAACCACAAAACACAATTTGATTTGACTTTAGGAAAATGATGTCTTCTTTAATATTTGGTTAGAGCCTTTCAATTCAGTGTATCTTGGAAAAGCAGAATGTTGAAATACTACGATTTCTCCATGTTAAACCTGAACATGTTTTATACTTATTAAAAGATTAAATGACTCTTAAAACTAAACTGAATGATTGAAGCTTGCAGAATAAGACTTGGTCTTTGGCTATTCTGCTTCTACAGAATAAAATGATCGCCACAGTGAAAGTAGTCTTAACATGCAAGATGCAAGCCCTTTGCAAAATATATCGATTGAGATTTTTGACAAAACCGTGTTCACTACCTCTCTTCCCTCTTTCTTCTTTTTCTGTCTTCTGTTTCTTTCTTTCTTTCTTTCTTTCTTTCTTTCTTTCTTTCTTTCTTTCTTTCTTTCTTTCTTTCTTTCTTTCTTTCTTTCTTTCTTTCTTTCTTT
>VZSV01000301.1:358934-377555 GCA_013398735.1 Nothocercus julius
GCTATGAGGGTGATCCGGGGCCTGGAACATCTGCCCTGTGAGGAAAGGCTGAGAGAGCTGGGCCTGTTCAGCCTGGAGAAGAGAAGGCTGAGAGGAGACCTCATCAGTGTCTATCAGTACCTTAAGGGAGGCAGTGAGGAGGATGGCGCTGGCCTCTTTTCAGTGGTGGCCACCGACAGAACTAGAGGAAACGGCCACAAACTGAAGCACCAAAAGCTCCATGGGAACTTAAGGAAAAATTTCTTGTCAGTGAGGGTGATAAAACACTGGAATAGGCTGCCCAGAGAGGTTGTGGAATCTCCTTCTCTGGAGATCTTCAAAACGTGATTGGATGCACTCCTGTGTAACTTGCTCTAAGTAACCCTGCGTGTGCAGGGGAGTTGGACTAGATGATCTGTAGAGGTCCCTTCCAACCTTAAGCATTCTATGAGTCTATGATTCTATCAAATAAAGTTGAGTGATATCTCTGCTGCAGGAAACTTCAGCAAGAAGGTATATATCCCAACTATGTCCTTTAAGAAAATACAGGAATTTAATATGTATCAGAAAATGAACAGTTCTGATAAAGCTCACCAGCATAAAGCATCATGGCTGTGATGCTGTCAGCTCCATAAATCTGGCTTGCTTCACTGTTGGAACAAGTCTCTGACAAAAGACAGCACAGTCATTTTAGACAGCCTACAAGTTACCCCTTTCACTTCCTAGTGTTATGTCCCATGCCCCAATGCACTGGGCCATGCTGCTTTTCATGGAAGCACTGTTTTCCAGACAAAAACATTAGTGCCCATGCTTGCAGTTAATGAGTTACAATATTTGTGAAACTTTGACTTGGAGCCATAATAGTTCCTGTTCATCTGGATGTAATGGCTAAACTTACCTGTCTAAACTTCCACGGAGATTTTAGTCAGATACCATGTTCTCACGCTGGTGAATGTGATATTTTCTGTAGTTCCCTATTAAAGGCTTCCTGGGAGGCATAACTATATTTTAGTGACAGTGACTTATATAGGCGACAGTCAAGAGGACCCTCAACAGAAACTACAGCTGTTAAATATACATCCTTATTCTTATGCAGAGAAGGGAATGACTATGGCCTGTACTTTGGAGCAGATACCATTTATTTATAAAGCCTTGCATTGTGGTTGCACAAACTCTTTCTTCCCCCCCCCCCCCTTTTTTTTTTTCTTAAATGAATATAAATGCATTAACAAATATGTACGGGATCTTCCATTTCAGTCAGCATGCCCAGCCACTGGTCATCTCAGCATTCCACTTGTACAGGATGTGAATGTGCTCTCCTTACGTATAAACTCTTTTCCTAGAAAAAGGCAAATGAAACCCCATGTCAGGCATTGAGTCTCATCCGCTTGGTTTTCCCCTCTCAGTATTGCCTTTCTGAATTGCATTTTCAGTCCTTTGGATGAAATGCTCTGCCAAAGAAATGCCAAGTGGTCTGAGAACAGAAAGTGTAAGAAGCACAGGGATGTGGCATTCAGAGCTAGACCAGGGGACCAAGATCTTCCTGGGATCCTCTCCTCCCTACGGCGTGGGGGTTGTGGGTTCTGATCCTGTGCGGGATGAGGGCAGTCAGGGGAGAGTTCTGCCAAAATGGAGCCCTTGGCCAGCAGCTGTAGCAAAAAACACATCATGCTGTAGACAGTTCTCAAAGGCCACTTTGGGACACAACTGAGATGTCTAACCACCAAACCAGACACCAGATCATGGTGTCTTCAGCTGAGCTCCTCTTCTTCAGCCTTAGGGCTAGTAGGGCTAGTAGGTGGGCCTGGTGGCCACATTCTTCTCCCAACGTTGTAGGAGAAAATCATTCAAACAAAATTGCATTTGTCATCATGGAGCTGATGTGCACTGGAGCTGCGAGAGCACCCAGAACTACATTAGCCTGATTGCTGCTGTTTCAATCGCTCTCTCAGCTAGCGCATAGGAGAGTTGCATTGGCTTTTACTCTGTCTTATTGCAAGAGTTAACCTATTCATCCAATCAACAAACCACGTGAGAATTTTCAGGGCACTGCTAGTAAAAATTGCAAGGACTATGATGCCTTTATATGCTTATGAGAGGCATACGATGCCTCTCCTGGCCCTCCATCTCACTGGGGTTGATAATGTACCCCTCCACCTACTGGAAGTATTGCCATCACTCACATGGGAGTCCTTACTTGTGTTACTTCTGTCCTGACCACAAGAGGTAAATCAATGCCAACAGAAATAATCAGCACACTTTTCTTCTTTCAGAAGTTCCTCTTTGATCTGTCCAGCACTTCTTTATCTTATTGCTCTCTACAACTAAGTAGGACGTTTTAGATAAAATAGAGCCAGACTCTTCTTATGGTGATAGGACAAGAGACAACAGACAGAAGATGAAAAATGGAAAATTCTGATGAGATACAACAGAAAATTTTGCCATGCGGATAACAAAACACTGGGCCAGGTGCCCAGAGTTTGCAGTCTCCATCCTTGGAAATATTCAGAACTTCACTGGACAGTTCTGAACAACCTGCTCTAGCTTACCTAGCTTCAAGTAGCAGCTTGGATTATACGAACATTCAGAGGTCTAACCCAACCTAAATTCCCTAATTCTAGAATTCTCTCTTTTTTTTTTTTTTTAATTTCTTAATCAGTCTCCAGCTATGAATTGCAGTCAGGCATTTCAGCAGATTCAGCTGCTAAATTAAGGTAAAGAATGTGGACAGACACTGCTACTTCCTTTTTTAGAGAGTTTCATTTCAAATTAACTTTAGTCCAACAGGAGCAGATTTGTACTGAAATGTAATGAACTATCCTTGAGCTGAAATGAAGTTTCACACAAGGATTTCTACTGTTTTAATCTTGTATACACAAAGACTTACCCCTATACGTACTAATTTAACTCACAGTCCTTATTATTTCAGAGCAAAATACTGAAAAACTTTTAGCATCTTCTGTACTCTTAATGCATCCTGTAGGCTTTGTAGCTTTTTATCTTCCAGCATCTTTACAAGAAAGTGTTTTACAGACTAGTCATTTGGAGTTTATGGGGATAGCCTTTGCTGCAGTTGCAAAAGCAACCAAGTATTCAATGTCTCTGGGGAACTGTGTTTGCAAACCTGATGTCTTCCATACCCAGGTACCTATTTTGAAATAATAATTAAAAAAAAAAAAAAATCTGTCTTCAATTTTGCTTATATCTGTTAAAAACCAGAAACAGATAAAACAATGATATAAACTAAGTGAGCACAGGGCATTTTCAGTCCACAGCATGGCCATATTTTATGGCAAATTTTAAAGTAATTATTTCTGGGTATATCTGTGGTACAAGTTCTAGCTAAACTTCTGCAATAAAATTGGGGCAAAATATTCCACTTTTTATAAATTTCTCAAATGGTTTCTGTATAAGGCAGAGATGATAAAGGAAGCTATGCTTTGAAAGGAATTATAACAAGACCTTCCTAAAACCTAAAAATCTGAAATTATCCTTTCATACCTCAGAAAAGACAAGCAAAGATATGCTACAACTAAAAGAAGGACTTCTACGCAAATACGTCCACAGAAGCATGAGAAGAAATTAGTGTCACTCAGTTATATGTTGCAGCAGCAATAAGAAAACACTGTTATTATAATTCCTACTATAACTATTCATACACTGGAATTTTTATTGACTTATAGCATAAATAAAACATGATGTAATATGCAACAAATTTCACAACTTCAAACATCACAACAATTATTTTAGATAATTACAATTCAGCTAATGGAGATTTCCCTGTAAAATCTTCCAGATTTAATACCAAATAAAATCTGTGTTTAAGAATTTAAGTAGAGATATCACTTTCAGAGGTGTGTATTTGTTGTGTTTTTGTTGGAGAAGTTCCTGTTTCTCAGCAACAGAAAAGTATATGGAGATGGCTAGATATTTCTTCAGGCCTCTAATTTTAATAATTCCAGCTAATACTAAGTGTCACAGTTCATTTCACCTGCAAGTAGACTTACAATGTAACAGTGCTTGGGCGACACTGTGGTGAAGTGCAGTATTGTTATAAGACCATGCCAAACAGCTTTTGCTGAAAAAAGTATTGGCTCAGAAGTCATCTCTTAGATTACTTTTCTCCTCAGCAGAGGACTCAGGAGTTCTTGCATACCTTCCTCCTGCCCCCAACACCATTTCTGGGATGCGAGGGCTACTCTTAGGCAATGAGCAATGAGATTGAAGTAGAAATGTGATACTCTTTCACTCTCCACCTTATGACACATCACTGATATCATAGAATCATAGAATCATAGAATGATTAAGGTTGGAAGGGACCTCTAGAGATCATCTAGTCCAATCCCCCTGCACACTCAGGGTCACCTATAGCATGTCAGATATCAGATCTGTTCCTTAAGTATCAGAAAACAGAGCCCTAAACTATGACAACGATAGTTTGACTCAAGATTGGATGTTGTGACAACTGTGATTCCAACTGCAGCAATGGAAATAATTGGTCTTGAAATCTCTTTCTCTAGGCAGCCTCTGTTTTCCCCATCTGAAATATGTGTTGATGAAACATGTTTTGCAATCATGTTTTGCAGCTTTAGAGCTGGCCCTAATTTTGATCCATAAGGAAGAGGAATTAGCAGAATTTGTTTTTCTTATCTAGAGATTTATATCTTAGGATCCCAGCCTTCTCAACACAAGTCATATGATGAATTTAGCCTGTTAAGATAAGTCCGTGGCCAGTCAATGCTAAAAGATACTTCATCTGTTGATGTGAGGCATTAAAGGGGGAAGAGAGGAACAGCTTTCAAGCTTTCACACACGAGAGTTGCACTTAAGCTGCACCTCTACCTCCCACCCAGTCCTTGGGTTAAAGCCAGGCCAGACATCACAGGTGGCCTCAGGTCTCTCCTAGATATATCAAGAAAAAGAAAAAAAAAAGAACAAACAAAAAAGGACCCTCCCACTCTTCCAAACCAGCTAGCATATGCCCATAATGAGAGAAGGCAACAGTGAAAACCACAAAGACAAGAAAGCCTAAAACTTATCACCTTCACACCACAGCCAACCCCAGAGCTGTCCCTGAAGATACCTCCACTAGTAGAAAGTATCAGTGAATACCAACCCCATGCCACTCACAGAAGGGTACTCACAGGACATGCCTTGAGAAAACAGCAGCTCTCCAGAACCCACCCAAGCCCGACCTGGCAGCATCTGGTCTCTGCCATCACCGTGTTATAGGTTCAGAGTCTCTGCCTTGTGATTGCAGAGCTTGAAAGCACAAGTTTTCACTTGCATTTTCAAATATGGATTTGAAAACACAGTTTCTGTGCCTAGCCCACATGGAAGAGGCCGACTGCAAGAATGAAAAGAAAAGATGCTTCAGTTACTCTGTTTCAATGAGTCGTTCCCAAAACCAACAGACACATGCGCTCACAGAATGACTTGAACAGCATCACTTCAACCAAGAAAGAAATTATGTCCTGTGGTGAAATTTCAGATAGGAAAAGGCCTTCTCCACTTCGATGTGACTCCTCACTCAAGGACCTGATTTAATACATGAGCAGTCCCACTGAAATCATCATGAGTAAAATATATGCTTAAAATAAGGTAGCCTTAAATAGGTTACTGGAGTCCAAGACCCTTCAGCTGCTGAAGAATTACATGGGAGCAAGTCACTTTAGGAGCAAGTCCCAGGATGATTAAGGGTCATTTATAAATAACCTTTTCCTGACCATATTTTATGTTAAGTTGTTATTTCTTTTAAATCATTCACACTACTAGAAAATAATCTCTATTTATTCAAAGCAGAGGTCACTTGGAATGGTTTTTGTTGGCATGAAATTTCAGAGTAACCGTTTCCTTATCTTTTCATAAATAGAGCTGAAACTTTTCAAAGTATAATTTGTTTTGTAATTTAACTGCCTTCTCTTCCGGTGAACACTTGGAGGAAGTTTACTAATAGACACCTCAGAAAAATCATGATTTCTGTCTGGGAAGCTAAATGGAAAGTTAGTCTACAGAGTCGAGGACTGACATGGGGGTCTAGGACTAACATGTTAACCGTCAGTTAAACATTAGAGCAGATGTGTGAGAAACAGGCAAATAACAGAGTAAATTCAACAAGGTGTGTTTTGTCAAAGAGATGTTGCTTCGGTTGTCTTTAAAAAGAAGTGGAAATCTCTGTAGAGTAATGTGTGTCTTTTTGTGGGATCACAAAAAGAAAAAACAAAACCAAAACAAACAAACAAACAAAAAAAAACAAAAAAACAAAACAAAAAAACAAACAAACAAACAAACAAAAACTTCTTTACCTGACTGTTTCTCCTTCCAGCTCCTCTTCTAGCCTTTCAGCTCCACTACTGTGTAACCTTTAGGAGAGGAATCTTTGAGGGAAACCTGATATCAGACTAGAAACAAAAGTGTTGTGGCAATCTGATGTGCTCTTGACTTTCCATTAAGGTTGTTTAAATAAGGTGTCATAAATAAGTGAAGAGTTCAGGGTAAAACTTTATGCCAAAAACGACTTCGAAATGTATCTGCCCAGAAGTGAATTGCTCTGTCTGTATACCCTGGCTTTGCTTCTTTCTCTTTTGTTTGTGTCTCGTTTTCTTTCTTCCTGTTTTGGCACTGGTGATCATTTGTCACACAAGCTGACCCATGGGGCTGGTGAAAAGGATGCATTCCTGTGTCCCCCTACTCTTCACCACTGGGATTTGGCTACTCAGTGCTCTGGGAGCCGTCCCTGACTCTCTGACTCTGCCGTGGATCTTGCCAGTAGTTTAGATGAATGGATTGAACAGATTGCAATATTGCTGAAATTTATTCTTTTTCTTTTTGTTTTTCTTTCTTTCTTTCTTTTTTTTTACTCATGAGAGTAATTATTTAAATTTGCTTTCTTTCCCCTACTGTAAATGAAATTTAACTTCACCAAAAATTATGATTTTGCCATGGAAACCTTTCCCACTTCTCATATAATTTTCATTGCAAAAACTAAGAATGATATTACAGTAAAAGAATAAAAAATGGATAGACTAGAAATATATATGATGCTAAAACAAGAAGGAATATAAATCCAGGTGTTTTTGAAATATCCTTCTCAAACATGTAATCCTTCAAATGTGCTGATTATCAGATTATATTTGTCTGTAATACATTACTGCACAGTTTCTATCATTTGTTCATGCTATGAACCTCTTGGTATTTTAAGGATAGCCTATCCTTGTGTAGAAGGGTATAAACAATCTGATATGTTATCAGCAACACAAGGGATAGTGACACATTTTTTTGTAGCTGAAAACACAACCTAAAAGCCAAATACCTGGTGCTAATCTGGGTAAATGCACCCATTCTTTGCAGTTTGCAGTTTTTTTCAGGATGAGTGAGGAAATTTCCAACACTGGCTATGCACCAGCTATCAAGATCCTATGTGTGGAGATGTGCACATCTGCTCATCCATGTCCTCTGAGGCTCTGCGTGTTGACTGAGGGTGGACACAGACACTCATCCAGAGGAGGAAGAACTCCAGAGTCTTGCTCATGGGCAGTTTTTCATTTCTGCCAGTTCTGAGTTTACTGTGAATCCCAGAATAATTTATTTCTTCATGCTCAGAGGTCAGGGAAATGAATACAATAACAGAATCTTCTCATTGTAGATTGTTCTGAGACTCAGCCAAAGTGTATAGGGTCAGTGTTTATTTTTAAAACTTCAAAATTTTAAAACAGATCTCATTACATTTGAAGGATTCTGGAGCTTCCTCACTTTGAGTATATGCTGGCTTGAGTCCTTTGTTTTTGTTTCTGTTCTTCTTGCTTGATTTTCTCTACCTTCATTCAATAATTAAGGTCATCCCATTTAAGACTGTCTTTCATTCTTCATATAAGAAACATATAATGGAAAAGCCACATTTGACATCAGTGATCTTATTTTAATTTTGGAGACAGACATTGCAATGACTCAGTATTTACACAGTATGCACTTAACAGTTAAGGAACAGCCCTTGCGGGAGACATATGCCTGAAAAATGGACAGATTATAGTGAAATGTATAGCTGACTGTTAACGAGTCAGTTAAAAAGTCCTTGCCCTTGACATTTGTGTCCTTAGCTAAAGGCTGACAAAATTGAATTTATTTTCCTTTGGATTTTTCCATGTTTACAATATGCTAGGGGAACAATAATTTAATAAAATTAATATAATTACATGCAGACTCATAGTGAACCCTACCTCCTTTTCAACCTGATTTCAGATCTAGCTGGTCAAATGTGGTACAGTGGGATACCAGGGCATTCAGCCAACAGGCTCTACTTCCATGCTTAAGTGTGTTGATTAACATTAGCAGAGTCTGGTCGTGCAAAGGATTCCTCTGGCACTGCCTGCTGCAGAATTGACCAAACTGTACACAGATCATTTTAACTAATGTTATAAACCATCCCTGCAGATGGGGCAATGGTCATGCAGGACAGTGAGTGTTTTATCCGTAATTAAAATAAACAGAATTTTGTATGCAGTTTAAGATAATCAACAGTGAGGAACCACATGCTCCTGTGGGACCGGTGTCCAGCAGGACTATAGGACTGCAGAGCACAGTCCAGGACCTTTCAACAGAGACTTCTGCCACCCTCTGGTCCATGACTTACCATCCTGTTCAAAAGCTTCAATTCTCCGTGTCAGCAGAACCCTGGGCAAAAGATACTGATAAATATTTTTTTAACAAACTCTCTATCCATGAATATTTGTGAAGTGTATCGGAGTTGTCCAATCCCTTTTTCTTCTCTAACAAGTCTAACATTATCCTGAAATCTGTACAGTAATAAATATTTCATGTTTCAGTTACAATGGCCCAAAGCAGTAAATGTCTAATGTTATATATTCTCTATGCACCTTTCTTGTTATGTTTCCATTGTTGATAAAGTTGTTGATTAAATGTAAGTTTTGGATTTTTTTCCTTCACTGGCAACACTGTGATAAGTGATACCCCACAAATTGAAAAGTCAATTAGGTTTATGCAGTCAGCAAGAATTTGTTTGTGGACCTGCTAATATGTTCAGCTCAGTATTTCTGAAGCTCTGTCACCTGCCTGCATCTCATAAACTCTTCCAGACAACCTTTGCAAAGATCAAATAAGTTCTCCGACAACCTTCTTGTTCCTTCTAATCTCTCTCTCTCTCTTCCCTATCCTCATTGAAGGACTCTGACTTCAATGAATGAAAGAGCAGACCCAGACAGCTTTCTGTCTGGCAGTGCTTGAAATGCTTAGGCAATTTGCCTAAGTAAGTGCTTTACCCTCATGATAATGTGTTTTTATATAGAGTCTGAAATGAGAGGGCTTGAGGAGCATGCTATGCATTAAATGCATAAAGGGCAAAGGTTTTTTTCTTTGTGTAACAAAGTGCTCCTGGATTATAGTGTGTCTATGTTAAAAACACATTAAAGACATAACTTCTGTCTGCCTGGTAAACAGTATAGGATTGTGAAACTTTTCTGGGGAGTTGTTTTATTAATTTCTATTGGCAGAAGCTCGAGAAAACAAAATGAGTTATGTTACTTTCAAACTTGGTTTCACAGACTTTACCCCCTGTTAGTTATTTTAGAGATTCTCAAAGCTAAATAAAATTAGAGTGTGAATTATGTCATGCTGTCAAAAAGAGACCATCTCTCCTGTTTGAAAAGGTCCCTAAGAACCTGCTATGGCTCACAGATTCTTTAGTGGGACTTTGGCCAACATTCAAGAATTATAGCTGTATAGAAAATTCAAAATGAAATGTTTACATGGGGAAGGGGTAAAAGAAGTCAGGCATTTAACCACATATAACTGTGTAAACAGTAAAACGTCTTAATTGCCAGCCATTTTGTTAGCCATGGTAAACACTTAAAACTTCAATCTAGGGTACCTGTGACCTTAAATGTTGTCACATCATTTTCATGGAAGTGCTTAATGCAGATCTGCGTGCTTAAAAATAGGCTACCACATCTAAAAACATGACATTTGCTGAGCAGGGTTAAAGAGAGCACAGTGATTTCTGCCTAAGCACAAGAGGTCCTTAATGCTCAAAGAACAGAGCATAAAAGAACCACGATCCTGTGCTTCAACCATAGCCTCCCATTTTTGCTTTTTCTTGACTTGCTATTAATAACATACTGCTCTTCTAAATCTCACAGGCAGAGACCTTATTTCGGACCAGGTGAACCATGCCTCACTTAAATGGCAGGTCTGGGTTAGATGCCTTTGTATACAAGAAATCCTAAAGTGAAGTTCTAGTTAAGTGGATGAGAGATGTTTGACTCTGTGACTGACGAGAAACACTAGACCATAATGATCTCTCTTTAGGAGCTAAAGTCCTGAACCTCTCTGATGTTTTCTACCCTGTCCATCTGAAATACAGAATTGGAGCATTTTTGAAGAAACTGAATTGAAGCTGTCCAAACTTTCTCCCCACATTTCTGTATTTGTAACTCTAAAAATTCTAGTCTGGCTGCAAATTATTGCTGTTATTTTTAAAACATGCGAACAACTAAAACACTTCTAGACTGGCAAGCAATCTGTTCCCCAGTTGTTGATGTGCTAAGGAAGGTGATGTGGAAAGGAGACAGTTCTGATTTTAAAAACGTATGTGTTTCAGCAAATGCTTCTTGAGGAGACCTGGTCCCACACATCTAAGGGACATAACACAGGATTTTCACTCTAGGTAGAGATATCTGACCCTTTATATGTCTGTCCTCTATGGAATTTCTAGTTTGCCTCTCAAAATAATATAGGGTGCTCTGTGAAGCTGCTTAGTCAGGGACTACCTTTTCCTTGCTGTACATAGGTGGCAAAGCCATGCTGTTGACAGTGTCATTGCTAGTGTGCAGAGCTCAATCCTTCAGTGTACTTAGTCTTGCAACTATGCAATTTGCTGGAATGGATCTAAAATACAACATATGACACCATTTTTTTCTTTCTTTTTCTTAAGTACTTTGCTCTTTTCTTAAGGACAAGGGTACCTCCTTGGCTGACCTTCTGTCATTTTGCACTGCACAGCAGCAGTGCTGTACAAACTGGTCTTGCAAATGTGGCTTGTGCAGTCATCTTTCCTGCTAGGACAGAACAAGCATAACAGCTTTGTTTTGCCTTGTATTTCACCTTTCTACCCCAGGGCTCTCTCTGGAGAGTACGAGGAGCCAGCCTCCTTTGCCAGGTGGCTTTCTGGAGCCATGTTGAAGTTGCCACTAGACGCTTGAAGAACTGGAGGATGTATACTTGTATCTTAATACATTTTAAAATGCCTTTGAAATGGCAGCAAGGTAGATTTTCACACCCTTTACCTGCCCTTTGTGGTAACACAGTCAACCAGCGCCCTGCCACCATCCTTTGATATTAATGCTTTCAAATTCCTGAGTTAGACACAAACTGGGGAACTGCTTAAACAACCCATAGAGCACGTCTCATTTCGTAGTGTAGCATGAGATTGCTCCTGCATCTGGCATCTGCCTTTGGTGCTGTATGCCTAAGGGGCTGGCCATACTCTGAAATCACAGCAATATGGCATGTGGTGTGGACCACACTGAAAGTACTTAGACTAAAGAGTTATGTTAGAATACATAAGAGGCGCCTCTAGAGTGTGTGTCTAACATCACATTGATGTGTCTGTCCGTTAGAATAAACGTCTGGCAGGTCAGGGACTCCTGGAGATTCTAGCAGAGCTCAAGAGTCAATTTAATGCCCCTTAACTGCAAAGCTCTCAGATTACACCCAAGCTTTAGAGCCTACAGACAAATTGCAGGCTAAATATCTGATGAGTAACCTCCAAAACATTTTAAAAATAGTCAAGGCAGTAGAAATGATTGCATGTAAAGACTGCCAATTACTCAGCTCTATCTAGCTGGATGGCCACAGTGGGCTACACCTTTCTGGTGCCAGCCTAAATTATAGGCCAAGCTGGTTAAAGTCAAACAGTTACACGGGAATATCTGATGAAATTGATCTTGAAATGTTGGCATAGTTTGGAGTGGATGTAGATTCTTTTCTCATTTGCTCCCAAACTGACCTGGCACAATGTGAACCCCCAAAGGATGCTTACTGCAAAGTTTTATTGATAAATGCATTGTGTTTCCTGTGTGTTTTTCAGAGAGGATCCAAACTTAAAATGAAAATGTCCCCTTACACTTCTTGGAGTTACATCATAAAATTGACTGTTAAAAGACAAAGCAGCAGGTAACCCAGCCTCTCCCTGGTATTAACTCAGTGTCAGTATATCAGAATTGGTTTATCTAGTGGTTTGTCTCTTAAAAAAGATGCTGCTGTCTCAGAAGGTGTATGGATTTCTCCCATGTATCATAGCATAATTTTTTCATTTTCCATAATGCTATGCACAAATTTCCTTCAAGGCAAGTTGTCAGTTGAACTCAACCAATGTCTTCTTATAATACTTAACTCCATGCTCTAAAGGAAGAGGCCCTTTGGATGAACTGATAAGTCCCAGAACATTTTGAGAAACTTTGCTTTATACGCCATGAGCAACCAATGGATCCACTAAAAATCTAGAGCTCTAAAAAGACAAAACTGTCTCACTCATCAATAATTTTCTTTTAAAATTCTCCATGCTCCTCCTGGGCAGACAATAAAGAGCAGTAATGGCATTCCAGCACTAGCAAAAATTTCTGTAATACCAGTATGAAATATTCATGTCATTCCGAACTGTAATCCTGGGTCACCAGGTCTGTCTTGCCTGGAGAAGGTAAGGAGTGATCTCTCTTCATCCTCTCACCTTAGCTTCTACCTATCTACTAAGTATAACTGTCACCACTCCCTGGCCCACTGATGGTATCTTTTTTTCTGAAGGATACTGAGCAGTTCTTAGAAGTGAATGATCCCCAAGCAAAAAATACCTTGAGGCTGTTACAGTTAATTTGAAGTCAGGTGAAACCGAATTACAGGTATCAATGCTCTGGATTAATCTTAACTTGGGAGAAAAAGAGCAGCTCCATCCTGGCTTTTGACACAGATGTTTCCTTCTTCACAGAAAAAAAAAAATGTGGGCAAGAAAATGAATTGGCCTGCTGTTTCCTTCATCGCTCTTGGAGGCTGTGTCTCTCTCGGAGAACATGCACCAGGGAGACAGTCTGCAAGTGGGTTCGGAGATGCTCTGAAGGAGGAAATTGGTTTCCTGGCAAAGATGAAGTTGCCTGCCTATTAACCGTACTCTGAGAGGGAGCTTGCCATTTGGCTTCCTGAAAGGAACCGCTGAAACAGAGCTGCGCTTTGAATCCGACTCTCTGAATGCGACATCACTGACTCCCTCATGATGGAAAATTGCTGAGACTATAATTTGTAAATTTATCCGTTATAAAGAACTGACAGGAAAAATAAGCATAGTGCCAGCCTGCATCTGTGCTATTACAGCAGCTGTGTGTGTTTAGCCTCTGCACTTATATACTGAAGTTCTTGCAAAAGGCTTAAATACAATGAAAGCCAAAATAATGAACTTTGATTCATCACGCCTTATCGTGACTGCACCGGAACAGAAATATGCAGTTCCTTCTGTCCTAATCCTAAATTATATTGCTTGAGCTCAGACAGTAACCTTTATGAGTCAAAAGCTGCCACTTAGTGCTTCAGGGAATAAATGTTCTTAAATAATGCTGGGATTAGTAGAAATTACCAAAAAAAAAACAAAGGAATAATCACTGATCTGCCAAATGAGGAGCTGCACCTGATCAGAAGATGCCTCAAACTGGAGGGAGCGGTGTGAGATGGGATGTGGTACTCATGTGCTCCTCACTAGAGCTGATTTTCCAGCTGAGAACATCAGGTAACCTGCACTGCAGGCTCTGTATCCCCGCAGAGTCCTGCAAGCCACACGGGTGCAAAGTACCTAGTATTGCACTTGTTGCTAAGTCTAACCATAGAAGTCTAGGCACATGGGGCTGTTTTTTTTTTCTCAGAGTGTGGAACAAAGGCTGCTTTGCAGTGGTGTTTACTAAAAACAGATGCTAAACATACATATTTACATCTGCATTATCTACAGAGTGAGCGACACCTCCAAAAGCTGTAGAAATTCTAACTGAAGCTTAGTTTTCACTGTCATTATCTAAAAATATTTAAATGTAGATATGTTACATATTGCTGTTTAAGAATCTTGGCTATGTGGAGAAGATAAATAGTGAAAAAACCTAAAGATGTGGAATAATTATTGTTCACACTGACAAAACTGAGAAAACAGCCTCATATTCTGATTTACAGATATTTTAGCCAATGACTGAATGACGGTCACAAATTATTTCCCGATTTCTATCATTTTTAACACCAAGCTCAACAAAATTCCATTTGCATAAACAAGCAACAAAACTTCTCCAGAGAGGGCACAAGCTGTTAGATTGCTATATGTAGAGAGCTGTTATCAGTGATTTATCATCATAATGGAAGGTTGTATTGAGTGAGGCACCATAGGCGATTTACCCTAGATGATGGATTTGCAATTAATGAACAACGTGCTTGAATAGAAAGTGTGTAGCTGACAACGTGCATTGCATAAGCAAACTGGGAGGTGCACACATCAGCCAGGAGGACAGAATAACAATTGAAATCAATCTGGAGAAACTGAAGAAATTACTCACTCTCCCTCCCTCCTTCCCCCCTCAAAATAGATGGAGAGGTGCAAAGAAGTTTCCCAATTGCCGGGTAGAGAAGGAACAGACAGACTAGCTCTACTGAAATGGTATGAGAGTTGTGATGGATCAGACAGTATTGTGTTGTGGTGAATCATAGAATGCTTAAGGTTGGAAGGGTCCTCTAGAGATCATCTAGCCCAACCCCCCTGCACACACAGGGTCACCTACAGCATGTGGCTCAGGACTGCGTCCAAGCGGGTTTGGAAGATCTCCAGACAAGGAGACTCCACAGCCTCTCTTGGCAACCTGTTCCAGGGCTCTGTCACCCTCACTGTCAAGAAATTTTTCCTTAAGTTCCCATGGAACTTTTGGTGCTTCCATTCATAGATGTTTCCTCTAGTCCTATCACTGACCACCACTGAAAACAGGCTGGCCTCATCTTCCTCACTGCCTCCCTTGAGGTACTGATAGACACTGATGAGGTCTCCTCTCAGCCTTCTCTTCTCCAGGCTGAACAGGCCCAGCTCTCTCAGCCTTTCCTCACAGGGCAGATGTTCCAGGCCCCGGATCATCCTCGTAGCCCTGTGCTGGACTCTCTCCAGCAGCTCCACATCCCTCTCGTGCTGGGGAGCCCAGAACTGGACACAGCACTCCAGGTGGGGCCTCACCAGGGCTGAGTAGAGGGGCAGGATCCCCTCCCTCGACCTGCTGCAGACGCTCCTCCTAATGCACCCCAGGATCCCATTGGCCTTCCTGGCCACGAGGGCACTGCTGCCTCATGGGCAACTTGTCGTCCACCAGGACACCCAGGTCCCTCTCTGCAGAGCTGCTCTCCAGCAGGTCGGTCCCCAGCCGGTACTGGTGCCTGGGGTTACTCCTCCCCAGGTGCAGGTCCTTGCACTTGGCCTTGTTGAACTTCATGAGGTTTCTCACAGCCCACTTGTTCAGTCTTTCCAGGTCCCTTTGGATGGCAGCGCAGCCCTCTGGGCTGTCAGCTCCTCCTCCTCATTTGGTATCATCAGCAAACTTGCTGAGGGGAAACACTGTGCCTTCATCCAGGTCATTGATGAATAAATTGACCCCTTGAACAAGGCAGAAAATACTGAAAGGCATTGATATAGACTTATAACAAGATGTTAAGCAATTCTTTCACTTGAACAAGTGGAGTACACTGCCCCATTTGCACTCTATTTCCAAAAAGCTGAGGACTAAATACAAAGAAGCATGAGGAGAGCAATAAAAATGTTCAGAGCTTACAATAATGGGATACATAGAAACTTGAAAAAGAAAGAGTATTTTAGCTTTAAAAGAGATAGTATTTTAGCTTTGAAAGGGTGAATATATGGGCACGATGATTCTTAAGATATAAAATTCTCCTTCAAAGAAGAAGAAAACATTTCTCTCTCTGAGGACAGTAAAACACATCAGCTATTTGAAATATTTGTCTGTCTCCACCGAAGGCAGTTTTTAAGAATGAGGCAGATGAATACCTTTGAGGAATGAGGAAAAAGCATGATGGTCCTTGAGAGGTCTTTCGGGTCTATTTTTCTAACAGTCACAGATGATTTGGAATGTGCGACTGCAATTTTATGGAAATGTAGAGGAGTTATTTGCTGAACTCCTTTGCACTTTGAACTACAGCTTTGGAGTTGGGTGTCTGATTCTTTTGGATTCCTGTCACACCCTATATTGTTCCAATAATTTGAAATACTTTTAAGCAAAATAAATACAAAAAAAATCATTCTGGCAAGATTTTTTTGTCAGAATTGAAAAGGAGGAAAAAAATGCAAGCTGGGATATAGAAAGGCTTCTCTCTTCAAAGAAAAAAGTGTTCTAAAGTTACAAGCATATGAATTCAGGGCATTATAGTGGCATTCTTGGCTAAGCTTCTGTTAAAGATTTTTTTTAAGAATAATTAGATTAAAAGTTATTTTCTAAGCTAGAAACTATATTCAAGTAAAGAAATGACCATCAGACAAGGAGCTGGAAGGGAGAAACTTTACTGTGACAGAATGTTTAAAAATGAAAGAGTGCTTTATGAAATAGTGCTTTGTAATAATTCTGTGAAAATTGCCTGGTATAAAAGAGAAGCATTAATTCAGATAAAGATTTGGCAAGGTGAGGTAATGAGACTAGCAAGGGGCTGTGGAATGAGAGTAATCTTTGTCACATGATTCTATGAGACATGATGCCTTGTTTTATTAGGAACTAATAGATAAATATGAACCATATTCATTTCAGTTACTCCTCTGTCTGACCTGCCATTTTTCTTCTTCATTCTTGATAAACTCTTTTCCTGCCTGTCTACAACAGCTCTAATTTTGCCTGTAGCTACATAAGCTTGCCAAGCCTTGCTGAGGTTACTGAAGAGCAGGATGAAGACATGCTCCAGTGTTGCTTCCTTCCAGAGCCTCCCATCTCTGCAGTTTATCCATCTTGTTGTTTGGATCATGGTATCTAAAGGTGACCATGGCATAGGGCTGAACTAGCTGTTTGGTGGTTTTGATGCCCTCGCAAATGTAAAAATTGGGCAAGAAGGAAAAGGACAGTACTTGCGGCAAAGTACTGAAATTGCAGAGCTAACGAGTACCATTCAATTTTCCACACAATACACATTCTTCCACATATTTTTTCCTTCAGAAGAGAAGATTTTTGGGGTCCTTTTCTTCCTGAAAGAAGCATACTGAAAGATCAATGAGTTCTTGCTGAAGCCAGGGTTCATGTTCGATAAAAAATAACACCAGGATAGAAACTACAGTGGACTAAGATAAATAAGGTAGATTTTCATTTGTGTAAAACCTCACAATTTATTTGTGCTTTTTTAAAGTCTCAACATTCTTCTGGAGGGGTCAACCCAGGCCACCTTGAGTTGCTTAAACAATGTCTTCTCTGTATTGTGCTTATGAGTGCCAAGCTTAATTAAACAAATTATTTTTTTTTACATGATCTATGAAAGTGTGCTCAGTGAAGCAAGGCATTGCTAATTGATAGATGTGCACTTGATAACTGAAGGCAGGATGGAGAAATATCCTTAGTCAGACTTTACAGACACCCCTGCCTTAATTTCTATAAGAAGAGCTCCAGTTAGTCCAGCCTAGTAGAAAAAATCACAAGAAAATCAATGGTATTTTTGTTTACATCTTGTAAAAGTAAGAACATCTATCTTCGTACTATGGTGTTTTTCTAATGAAGCATGAGTGTTGGGTCCCCATCCATTATGTTATTTGATGAGCGAGTTGAGAGCTTGTGGGTGAGGGTTAAAGGGCAGGCTAACATGGGAGGCGCTGTGGTGGGCGTCTGCTACAGGCCCCCTGACCAGGATGAGGAAATCAATGAGGCCTTCTATAGTCAGCTGGAAGTAGCCTCACAGTCACAAGCCCTGGTTATCATGGGAGATTTCAACTACCCTGACATCAACTGGAAGGACAACACAGCCAGGCACAAACAGTCCTGGAGGTTCCTGCAGTGCGTGGATGATAACTTTTTGATGCAGGTTGTGGAGGAGCCAATGAGGACAGGTGGACTACTGAACCTCGTCCTGATAAATAGAGAGGGACTTGTTGGAGATGTGAGAAGGTGGGGGGCAGCCTCGGCTGCAGTGATCATGAGCTGGTGGAGTTCAGGATCCAACGAGGAGGAGGCAGGGCTGTAAGTAGCCTTGCAACCATGGGCTTCAGGAGGGCCAACTTGGGCCTCTGCAGAGGCCTCCTCGGACGAATCCCGTGGGTTAGGGCTCTGCAAGGCCGGGAGGCCCAAGAGAGCTGGTTGGTTTTCAAGCAGCACTTCCTCCCTGCCCAGCAACAGTGCAGCCCTGTGTGCAAGAAGTCAGGCAGAGGGGGCAGGAGACCTGCATGGATGAACATGGAGCTTGCGGCAATCCTCAACCAGAAGAAGGCAGTGTACAAAATGTGGGAAAAAGGACAGGCCCTGTGGGAGAAATATAGGAACGTTGTCAGGGAATGCAGGGAAGCGACACGGAAAGCTAAGGCATGGTTGGAATTCAATCTGGCAAGGGATGTTAAAAATAACAAGAAAAACTTCTTCAAATACATTAATAGCT
>VZSV01000301.1:388159-415775 GCA_013398735.1 Nothocercus julius
AAAGGAAAGGAAAGGAAAGGAAAGGAAAGGAAAGGAAAGGAAAGGAAAGGAAAGGAAAGGAAAGGAAAGGAAAGGAAAGGAAAGGAAAGGAAAGGGAAAAAGAATTTCTTCTGATTTATTAGAACAAGCTGAACCTGCAGTTCTATAGCTATTTTTACCTTCAGATTTTATGCCTTTAATACTAATTGCTCCCTACCAAACAACCGGTAAACCAATGCCTGTTATATCTCCCATCCTATCTCATGCTTATCTTTCAGGAAGAACAGATGTTACCATTTATGCCCTATCTTTATCCTTTGATACTTTTGCCTTGCAAACAGAAGATTGTATTTCCGTTGCCCTCTGTGTCTGGAGAAAAAGATACAGCACTAAGTAGATTTTCAGAGTTGCTAATCAATGGGGTTTGTAGGCAACTAGACCGTGCCCTATTCCACCTCACCTCCTCTCCATTACTGTTCTGTCCAGTTGTTCTCCTTTGGTGTTTGCTCTTCCCGGTGCCCCAAGGGCCCCAGTCCTTCCCTGCGTTCCCTTAAATCACTTCCTGCATTGCTCTATACTGACTGCTTTGTCACAATATTCCTGGTGTTGTTTCTAAACAATTTCCAGATTATAAATCAAATGGTGCTCAGATTATAACCCCTCTGACTTCCGAGTCCTGTGCAACCCTTCCACTTTAGCACATGGGGACTAAGCACAAAAAGGACTCATGAATACAGAGTGATCTCAGTAAAAAAGCATTTTTTTCATCTGTTAGCAGAGGCTTACAGAGGCTTCAGGAGGCTTACTCATATGAGCATAGTTGATCATAATTGTAAATGATGGGAAGACTTGGGTCTTTGTCTCATCTATTCTTGTGTACTAGTGTTGGCAAGCAGTATGGCATAATGGGACTGGTACAGCAGGTCAGGGGCTGTGAGGGGCTGAAGCTCATGCTATATACACCATAGGGATTTTGTTTCAAGCTAGCTGTAGTCTGAGCAGGCTGTGGTCTGGACATCCATTCATGGCTGAGACACATTTCTTCTTTCAGTTTTCTCACTGAGGCTGCACTGCCATGAGAATAAAAATGCTGTAAAAGGAGTAATTAGGAGACATACTTCAAAAGGATGAGAATATACACTCTCCCTTTACCAATCAAACTTTTCTTCTGGGTTACATGAGAGTTTGGAGTATAAATACCATTCTGGACCTATCCTTAAATGCTATTTCTCCGTGCCATTATTTACTACAGGATTCTTTCTCTCTGGTATGTATTCCATATAGCACTTCCAGATACAGCTGGCATCAGGAGAGCTGCACAAAGTAAAGCTCTATTGGAAATTTGGAGATTTCTTTCATAACTAGAATGTAAGCCCAATATTATTCCCATTTGTGTTATTATAAAAAGTTACAGCTTTTATGAAATTTCCATAACCAAAGGGTTTAAACTGACTTCTTTTTTGTGGGAAATAATACACTTAGATGGCAGAATCTCATCTGGCATTTGACCACTGCACCAAGCATTCCTTCCCATAAAGGATATTGCTGAAGTAGGGGGCTTGGATGAGAGCAGGGCTGTGAAAATTATTAGGCACATGAGAAAACAGTTTTAGAATTTTATTTGTGAATGAGAGTCAATATGAATAGATACGATAAAAGCATACAAAACAAAGAATGTTAAGGAGAAGACAGAGCAGGAGCTTATGTCCTGCTCGTGTCATAACACCCATGACATAGAAGCACTCAAAGAAATCAAAATGTTGCAAATTCTAGGAATATTATTCTATACAAAACATAATCAGACTGTGGAAGTCTCTCCCACTGATTGTCCCACTGGTCAGATTAGTTCAAAGAAAAGAGAATGTGTTTATTGTATAACAAGCTGTATAACAGGTAATGCAAGTTAAAAAGGGTGATAGAAAATCTGAAGGTTTTCAGAGATTCAAACTAGTCAGTAACTATGAGGAGGAGGATGAGATGGGCTATGCTGTTTCCTAACCACTTTTAACCAGGTGTCATTAATTGCCTTCAAAAGCACATTGGTTGGCCTGTTTCTTGACACATTGGTCCAGCATTATATACGAAAAACTAAATACAAAGCATCTGAAATTAATATGTCAGGCTGAAAACTCCCAGGCTAACTTGCAGTTACTGCGTCTCTGCCCACTTTGGTACAGTGACAGTAACTCCCAGCATGTGGATGTGGGCCAACAGCTGGGCCAGTAACCTACCAAAGTTCTGCCTCAGCTTGATTTATCGCAGCTTATCTGGAAGCGCTCTAAGATCAGGAGACAAAATGCTATCACGCTTAGCTAATTGTCACTTTATGCATATTTCTTAGTCATGGAGAAGATCTTTTCCACTCTCTCTGCTGATGTTAGTTGGCGGAGAAGCAGTTAAGATTTAATCGCTGGAGATTCTTCGGGACAAGGATACCTCATTACAGTCTTGGAAACATCAGATCTGTAAACCTCTATGCTCTTGGGCCTGCCACAGAGGTTTAAAGTGAGGGGGAAAGTGCTCTGAAGCTATTGTGGAAGATAAGAGCTGGTTATTTTGATATAGAACTTAAAGTTTTTTTTTACTATAGTTAATTCAGCATCTTAGAGGCAGAATGTTGCAACTTAGCTAGCTCCATAATTTGCTCCATACAGAGGAATAACATCTCCAGGAAACCTTTTATTTACTGCCATGCAATGCTGGTGCTCATCCAGTAATTCCAAAATTTCCCTGATTTTTTTATTCAGCTGTTGCCTGATTTCTAGCCAGAGAACCAGAGACAGGAGAAGATGTAGAAAGGCGCAAATTTGCCTTGGGAGGAGGAAGGGAGTTTTTCATGGTTCAGAACAAATCGGTGAAAGTGACAAGTCACCTACACAGTTCCTGGGGAAGGCTGCCTCTTGTTGAGGTGAACACTCCTTTTGGGGCAAGGCAAGTGTAAGCATAGACAAGAACAAAAAAGTTAATTATAAGGTATAACAAGAACACTTTATGATCCGTACTTTGAATGGGTCTTAGGAAGAGACAGCAAACCTGTGATGCTCTCAAGAAGGAAGGGAGGCAAGTGATGACCAATATCTGCATTCGTGCCTCAAAAAAAGATGAAACTGTGCTTTCCAGACTATGTCTGGAAAAGGGTTAAAAGTCGCTTTTGCACATTCTAATAACAAGACCAAGACACTGCCCTGCCTGAAAAGTTTAGACCCATGAAGGGAAATAGTAAACAGACAGCTGGTCAGACTCTCTATCGCACAGCTTGTCTGTTAACATCAGAGCACAGATTGCCTGGTGACCACAGGGCACTTAAGTGGATGCACATGCATACTGTCTGAGAACAGATTACCAAAATAATACGGTAAATCGTCTTTTGATTTTTCCAGCATAGTTACATGAAACAGCTTGAGACTACTCAGCTACTTGAGACTACTGAGTCTTCCTCTCAGTCATTATCCAGGGATTATTCATTTCAAGAAAAAAAAAAAAAAAAAAGCTTCTGACATATTTTAAATTATTCCGTATATTAGATTTTAGATAGGGAAGACATCAGCACAGTTCATTTTGACCTGCACTAGAGTAATTAAGAGTTTCTGAAATTACTTAGTTTTCTAAATATGACTCTCTATCTTGGCTTTTTTCCCATTTTGAAGCATGTTGTGCTGAATATCTACTAATTGTTTTACAGGTTTCATTGATGAAAATTCCATGAAGTCATTATGAGTTTTAATATAATTTAAAATATAATAGCATAAAAGAACAAGCACTATTTCATTTAAAATAAATATTTAATAGTAACTATTAACAAATTCCATTACTTTAATTTTAACCAGAATGTTCTTTTTCATACCAGAAATATAAATGCCACCTGAATCAATCCTTTGACTCTGAATTCAAAACAGGTATAGCAGGGAAACTTGTTTCAATCAACCATATGGTATAGTTGAAAATTAATAACTTCCCAAATCAGTCTAAAAATCTCAGGCTAAGATTAAGGCACTGTCAAAGCATGGGATCAAGTGAGAATGAGGATATTTGTGCTAGACAAATGCTTCTTAGAAGAGAACCTCAAATCCTCCTTTGTAAAAATAATTTATGTTTAAAAATGTTTAAATAAGTGAGAAGACAATGTACTTACACTATGTCACTTATGATAAATAGATATCATAGATCCTTTCCAAGAATAGTGTTGACATGTTTTCTTACTGGTGAATGACAAATAGCTCTATAGAAGCTGAATTCACAGTTGCTGAAAAAACGCAGTGGATTTTAGTTAAATGAGGAAATGCCTGTGTGCTGCATGATCAGCTCCATTGTCCCAGTGGCACAAAAATGGCATGCAGATCCTGAACTGGTCCATCAAAGCTTGTGGTTAATAAGCAGAAACATCATATGCAAGGTTTTTTTTTTTTTCCCTGTTTTTTTAAAAAAATTTATTTTCTTAGAATGCTCTAGCTGATATAAATGAGGACAATGATTTTCTGTTCTTTAGAGATACCACTTTGTTCATCGTCTCTTGAAAGAACAGAGAGAGAGAATTCCCATTCATAGCAGTTTTTCTCACACTCAGCTCTTTCTAAAACAAAATCAAATTGTTGATCCCAAGCCACCTGGTAGTATCCTTTAAAGAAATCTCCTCAGTATATTTTCATACCCACCCAGGGAGACAGAGTTCCTGGAACATTTTATCTCTTCAGTGAGAATTTGAGGCCTGAGAATATAAAAGACACAGTGTTCTTTCTTTCAGCCAAATTCTTCCTGTTTTGATAACGCCATCCTTAATGAAAATAAAAGGTCTTCAGTTTCTGCTGATCCAGGGTCTTGAATTAGCTGTGTAATTCAGACTGGTTTGAAAAAGAGGTCTCCATCTGCATACGCAGACAGTAAAAATAAATGGGAAGAGGGGTTGGTTCGCATCTATTGTATAAACATTTTGATAACTTTGGAGAAACTTAGTCTTGAATTAAATCAGGAAGTGACATGAGGAGAAGCTCAGGCCCTGCCGTATGTCTGCAATTTATTTATATATACGGCTGCCAAAGCTATTAAAATAATGTCAAGCATGTAAAGATAAGCTTTAGTAAGAGATCTCTGACAATGGGATAGTGCCTAAAACAATGAAATGTCACAGTAAAGTGCATTATGTGCTATAATGCATCATGCCAGCTATGCAGGGAAAAGGATACTATAGATTATCAATGAAATGCTTTCAAGTCCACAAAGGCACTGCCTCACCTTGGAGTTGCACTCAAGAATTTCAAGGATAGTCAACATTTTCATCAAATCATTTTTATTGTTATCTGAAGATTTCACCTGGCAATGTGGTTCTCTTTGTTTATATATCTTTTGTCAGAACTTCAGAGTGTTGAAACTTCATTTGTGTATCTTTTTATATGCAACAATCATTGAAATTATCTGAAGCAGATGGATATCTTTTCTTTACTTCAATGCCTCAGTACTTTCAATACTTCTGGAACAACTGTGCATATACTTTTAGTGTCTATCTAAAATGTGTGATTTGAAAGATTTTTTTTTAATATATTAGATTTAGCACAATGTCAGAAAAATGCACAACCCCCTGGTTTCATTTTTATATGGCTCTCACTGCAGCTTTCTTGGTGAGCTGCTTCAATCTGTAACACATTGCTTCATATAATATAAAAGGTATGGATTATCACTCTGCTTTAGGAAAAAATTCAGCATTCTTTTAAATGCTCTTTTTGAGTCTTTGGATGATTTTTGAATTTCTCTGAGATTCTAACAAATATTACATCTAAAAATGTTTCAATCATGACAGCAAGTTTTCAGCTGAGCTTAAAAAGGCTTGGAAGTGTCAAATTTTTCCCCTTTGGAAAGGAAACCAAGACAGATGGATTTAAAGCAGCAAGTCCCATCCTGCTCTCTCAAACCCTTCACATCTCTGCCTGTCCTACTTGTGAGACTTTGGCCCTTGTCAGCCCCTTCCCCGTCCCACAGCCTATGTCTCCACCTTGTCACATGAAAGTTCCCAAGCCTTCACCCCCAGGGCTGCCCACCTGCCATGTCACCAGCACCAAGGGGAGATTTCCTGAATTTCTATTTCCTGCACACGGTGTGTTGCAGATGCCACTGTAGATACTGCTGTCTCCTAGAAGATGATGGGATGATCCACATGGGAGCTAGTGGATTTAATCCTTTAAGGGCATACATGATAAATGTAGACAGGGTTTATAAGTGATATGAGTCTGAGTGGGGGTGGAGGTTTCCTCAGTCCCCTTAAAGTAGCAGTCACATCCGAAAAGCACCTGTTGGAATGAGATGCAGCCTCTAATCAAGAGAGCCCAAGGGAAAGAAAATCGACAGAGACTGAACGATTCAGAACGGGTCATGGCGAAAACAGGCCTCGGATCTTTACTGTTACTAGCCAGTTTTGTCAGTCCCTAAACCATGGCAGGAAAAAGGTCACACATAATTTTAACCTTGAATAAAGTTTTGGAGGAATTTTACATATTTAAAGCTATATAGCAAATAACTGCCGTTGAGTTCGACTTTGCAAGGAAATTGTCTTCAAACATGGCCAAATTGCAAAGTAGTAACATTTGTTAATAACAAGTAACCACTCTTTAGAACTTCCTCTCTCTGTAATGAAAATAAATGATCACTAGGGCAGATTTACCACAAATGACAAACTATAGTCACATACTAAGTAGGTCTTTGAACAATGGGGTATTAACTTTTCAGACTTAAAAAATTTTCCCCAGATTTCTTTTGAAGGTAAGATATGGGATATGTCACATAATTTCTTTTTCTGAAGTCTTTGATCTCATCATTTAGGAGATATTTTGCGCTCTATTGTCTTATAATGTGCTTGTACATTTTACTCACAATCATATGAAGTATTATAACAGAAGTTTAGAATGCAGCCTGTTTTAAATAAAGACCAAGGAAAGCAAAAACAGTTGATCTCAAAGTTTCATTTCATTTTAAACTTGCAATCTGAATAATTCAAGCCTCATTTGTTATTTGTTGTTGTTGTTGTTGTTTCACCATAGTTCATTCACCTGTGATGTTAATTACTAACCTAATCTATCATTATTCAATACTACCAATAAATGCCCAGTGAAAATGAAAAGGAATTGGTTTGTTCCTCACTTGTGGGAATACCGGTTCTTACAGAAGAAATATGGATGAATTTTTTTTTTAAATAGTGGCCTATCTTATCCCAAGAAAAAATAGTAAGGTCAGATTTTGGCATAAAATGAGCAGTTTAGATCCCTCTCTACACCCTTCTTTATTACTGTCAAAAAAATGTCCAATTTCCCCTGCAGCACTTCCTTAAGGTAATGTACATTGTCCCAGCACACACCTCTGTGCTTACTGAGGGAACAGCCAGCTAACCATCGCCTGCAGGAGTAACGCTGTGGAAATAACTAGTGTCTTGAGCAAATAGGATTGTGTACGGAACGAGGTGTTTTGTTTGACCTGAAACAAAACATGTAACTTCATTTTGGGAATTTGAATACTTTTCAGGCATCATTGTTAGAAAAGTTTTGAAACAAAATGTCGTTCTAAAGTGAAAAATGGAAACATTTTCACTTGGAAACTGTCAAAACATTGAAAGTGTTCCAGCTGTGAATAAAAGATCTTTCTTTTTTNCTCAGCTTGAGCTACTTGACAAAGTTGACATGACTTAATGAATCAATTCGGACATTCAAAATCTTATTTTTGGCTGACCAAATTGCAATCCTAATATTTCACATAAACAGAGATAGCAACATAAGTGTAGTGACATTCAAGTGATGCCGTGAAGAGCCCCGTATGTCCCTCAGATTTTGAGGCCCACTTTTTTGATGGCAGCAGTCATATTTAAATGTCTTTTTTCTATTTTCTCTCAGCAGGCATATGAAGGAATATAAGGTAATGGCTTTCTAATGTCAATTAATATACATTGGCTGGAATTTGCTTAATGTCTACATTAATTGGATAAACTAATCATTACCAGCACTATGAAGCAAGAGCACTTTTTTGTTCTAACTACCTCTCAGTGGAAAATGCTAAAAATAAAGAGCTCTCAGCGTAAATCTTTTGTATTCCCTCTCCAACAACTCCTGTGTTGCTTTGGAGGAACAGAATAGCTGAAGAAATGGTCCCAACCAATTTATTCCATGAAAAACATCTTTGGAGGCAACAGCTACCTGCAGCTCCGGCATTAGCATGGGCAGCAGAAGGTTTATGAAGCCATTCATGGCACTGGTAATTTCCTGGAGGTGCCTCCAGCATCATGAACTAATCATCTCCCTGGGTGCAAGATGTTTAGAAGGTACAGTGCTGATCCCGCAACGCCTGATGCATCTGCTTGAACCCTTTCAGGAGGAAAGTCCAACTCTCAAGTAATTAACTTTTTGGAAGCCAGAGAACATGTATTCTTAATGATTATTTCAATAATTAATTTGCTAAAACCATCTGTGAAATACTGAAGTCATGCTATTTCCAGGCATAAGTTCCTGTTAGCTGTATACTTATGGCTCACAGAAGTTTGGTGTGAAAACTGTGCCTTCAACTTCTGTATTTCTTAAAAAAAAAAAAAAAAAAATTCTTCTAAATTGACAGAGGTTGATTTAAATGCATGTTTGGTTTGTCACTTTTATCACTAACACTGAGGAATCTAAAAGTTAACCCAGAATTATACAAACCTACTGACCGGTGCCAGCAGCCTCTTTGGAGGCTGAGGTTAGGCAGAAATAAAAGATAAACCAATAACTTGGGTGTTAGGATTTAGAAAGTCTTCAGTTCAACTTCTCTCCCTTTTAGACCTCCTATTTGACCAGGAATACATTGCAGCCCAGACATTGCTCTTTGGGCTTTTTTGATACCAATGTCTTTCAGAGAAAAGAAAGCAATGACTGATCTCTATTGGCGGGGGTGTTTTGAAGGTAGGTAAAAAAAAAAAAATGTATAAAATGCTGAGACATCAGAAAAGAGAGAAGTAAACAAAAATCAAAGACCAACAGACACAGAGACTGGCAGTTTTAGTTGATTTCCACCAGCTGTCATCTACTGTTCTAGTTCTATCTATTCCCATTCTATGTGCGGCTATTGCGGGTGTGGAAATTATTACAGCCCCGCTGGAACAAGCAGCCAAGGTCTGAACAAGTGAGGCGTGTACCATGACATTTGCAAGGGTACTTTTCTTCCTTCTGACACTAAGAACTCATTCAATAATTTTAAAATATAAGTACTGATTTTAGCTTTCAACATCCCTATTGCCAGAGAGAAGCTCATAAAGGTGTTTCTTGGGAATTTTGTTCTTGGATCAGTTTGCAAAGATTTTTTTTCCTACTGATTTGAAAATATCTCTGTACTTTGCTAGTAGCCTCCTCATATCTGACATGATTTAAGTGTAAAGTTACATTTCATTTCATGAATATTTTCAATTAGGAAACGAAAAACACGCTCTGCTATGCTATGCCAGATGTACATATTGCACCTATGAGATGCAGATTGCATCTAGTCTTTTTACTTCACATTGAAGAAACTTCTCGTATTTCTTTGTGTTTTTGGAACAGAAAGTTCACATCACTTTTAATTCATTACTTCCAATGTGGGAAAAACCCTTTTTTTCCTCTGTGGGACACATAGGGAGTACAGAGTTGGCCACAGTGAAGCTGGGTGGGAGTTTTGAAATTTACTCAAACTGGAAGAGCGATTCACCCAGTATGTTACAGTTAATTCTCTCAAGATTTTATAGCAGCTTCTCTTCAATGTCGTTTATGCAAACAGTCAAAAGGAGTTAATTACAAGCATACGGGCAAAGCAGTTATACACAAGGATACACATGTTCACACCACACACATTTGAAACCAGGCTCAACAGTACTGTGAAAATACATGTTTAACTCCGTTAATGTTTTCATGATCACAGAATAAAAAGTTAATTTCTGAGAACAGATTACTGCATTCCAATGATACCACCATTCTTCAAAAGCTCATTTTTTTGCCAGCTTCACAAAAATTAATACTTTGACATGGCTTTGCAGCAGTCAGCCAAAACCATGCAGTTTAAATGCCAAGCAAAACGTGGTGAGACACAGTTAAGATTTTCTTTGAAGGTAGCGGGTTTCTAAGCCTTAACTGGGAATAAGAAATTCAATCTCTATGGAGCCAGTCGCTTTCATTATAAGCAATGAGTCTATATGATGGATGGTCTAGCTGATCTGATTCACCAACTTGTTCCTTTTTTTTTAGTGATATGTCAATATTTGCCATTAAGATTACCATAACGTTTGTATAGAATGACCAATGTTTGTATAGAATTTGCTGCTTTGATTAGAGCAGAAGCCACATAGTTCTGTCTACACTAATTTATTTAGTTGTAAGTAATATATTTTCATATCATCTAAGTTCTTTTTCCTCCCCTCTTCCTCATTCCTGTCTCTCCTGTTATTTATTTCCTCTTTTTTCTTTTCCCACTAAGTACACACAATACTTGCTTTATACAGCAGGAGTCTGAAAACTCTAGGTATATAAGGTATGAGTGAAAATAAAGAGGCTCATAAGCCCTATGCTAGTTCTTGGTACCTGCCTGAATAGTCAAGCTGCAATCAATACTTTTGTGTCCCTAAGACCTAATAACAAATAGCTCGCCCAGTCTGTTTTTTTTTTTTTTTTTCCCCCATTGGTATTTTTTTTTTCTGATCCTGGTGCATCCCCCTCCTCCCATTTACACAAAATGTAAAAATATCATTTTCTGTAGTTTCCTGATTCAGTCTATAGTAACACCAGACACCACAGGGAATTTGCATTCAGCAGACCTATTTGTTGGACAGACTTTAAACATGAAAAATCTCAATGAAATCAGCTGACTATTCACACCCTACAGGTGGGCACGTAACCAAGTCTGCTGCGTCGGGCCATTGCAAGTGTATTGAACATGAGCCAACAGAGTACAGCTGCATAAACCTCTAAGGCAGTATTTTGCTAACCACCCCTGAAACAGAGGCTTTATCTCATGTAATGTCAGCAGTTTCAGGAAAGTCTTTTAATATTAAGTTAACTTTTGTTTGTTTGTTTTTTTGAAATTTATTTTGAAGTGCCTGTTGATAACTGCGTCCCCAAAGAAAATGTAGTTCTGCTTCAAAATGCTATCTGCCAGTGATCCTGGAAATACAATTATCTAGAGCAGGTAACATCAGACTGAAATTAATTTGAATTCTCTCTTTCTATTTTGATCCATTTCATGAATATATCCCAGGTGCAGCATTGAATGCAGTTGAAAGACACGTTTTTTTCAAAGACAAAATGCACTCCTGCCTGCAATTATATGGAGTGCTTTTTGACTAAAGTAAGGAAGTGAGAAGAAAGGTCTCTTGCTACAATACCCTTACTCTTTTTATGCACAGTATTTACTCAGTCATCGTTCTCATTTTCAGAGAGGCGATCTTCCTCCCATGCTTATTGTATAACATTGCTTTAGTACTATGGTGCTACAGTGAGACAGATGTGAGATTGCTATAGTCTTAGACACTGTGAACACCCATTTACCAGTGATATAAGAGCACCCATGGGATATAAGTATTTACTGTTGCATTCAGCTTATAATCTAATCTGAAGCCCATTTATTTCCCTGAAATGGGAAATTTCTGGTAGAAAATCTGCAGGAAGTTTTCTGTAGCTGAATTGCTGACAAATGTGAAAAAAAGGATACATTTTCAGTTGTTTAAGAAGTAACAAAAACTTGTTAGGATGACATAGAGGCACACTTTTTAGTGCATTTACATATGTGTATGTTTGTGTATAATTAAATGCATAAACCTGCAAAAGATTAAAATGTGAATATATATTATAGATAGATATAGATATACTGATATAAGTATTGATATCCAGTCTGCTCTGTAGTTCTTAAAAAGACCTAACAGGCATTTCAGAGGCTCATCAGACTAGGACATTTAAAACTCATGCACTGAATGACCAGGCATAATTTCCATACAGCAAACTGGGACTGAAAAAGGGAGCCACAGTCCAACTGAAGATGGTTGGCTCTCCTCTCAATAAGAAGGAAGCCAGCCAGTCTGAGAAGAAGCAAGCTTTGTAAGTAAAAGAGTCATCAGGATGTGATGCCCTGTCATCTAGTGGGATGAAATCCCCCTGACAGTGGCTCTCCCCAAAGACGTTTTCAGACTCGCAGACTGCAGAGCAGTAGAGGCAGGCCGGCCACCTGGAGACTGACTGGTGCTCAGGGACTGAAGCCCTGGGGCTTTGGCTCTTTCATCAGCAAGAACAAGGCACAGGACAGCTTCTCAGCGAGGATTTCATTTTCCAAAAATCTGCCTCTCCACATTCCTGCAAAGAAGACAATATTTCTGAGGCATACCTCAACCTTTTAGGACCTGCTCACATACAGAAATATGCACGCATATACTAAGACAAAATGGTCCTCTGAGGCTTATAAATTTGGTATTAGGCATATAGGAAAAAGTCATGAACTGTCTAGAGACTGTAAATTAACAAAAAAATACTTATGAATTTGCCAGCAAGTTACTTGCTCTTCTATTGCCATTTGCTCATCAAAATGATCTAGAAATGGCTGTTCCTTTTCTACTAAGTTAGAGCATTTTTCTCAGACAAACAAATGGAATGGAAAACACACATACACAGTGGAAAGTAAAGCCAAAATCACACCGAATCCCCAAATACAGTCTTGATAACAGAGGGACAGACATGCAAATCTGACAGTTCCCCTTTTCCCTTTTCAAGCTAAAAGAAGCTAAAGATTATTAACATGGCATTGGAAACATTTCTTTGAAACCAGCACACTATCAAATCAGTACTATGTACCTAATTTATTAAGAGAAGTGTGAATCATTGTATTTAGCAAACCTGAGGGATCCTAATGAATCCTGTTAATTACTTTTTTCAGGTAAGATGAAAAGCACTTAACAAGGAGTTTTTCAACAATTCACCAGATGTCAGTTGCAAAAAGAGGAGGCAGTGCAACTACTGTAATATCTGAAAACAAGTTCTCTCAGCAGCTGTACATATGGAAGGCCTCAAACTCAGCCTCTTGCAGAGACTTAAGCCCTAGGGGAACCATGCAGAAGCCTAAGAATAGGTGCTCAACGCCTCCTGAGATGGCTCTGGGGATTTTGCCTGGCTGCCTCTGCTCCTGTTGCAGAGGAAATTAGATCTGCTGTAAGGGCCCTGCTGTTTCTGATAAGCTGCTGTAACATTAGCAGTACAGGGGAAACCTGGCCTGTGTTATTCTCCCAGATGTCATAATTCTTTGAATTATGCCCTATATGCATGAAAAGCTTCCAACAAACTTTGTTTTTTTGTTCTTATTGCTGGTGATAGAGCCAAATTTCAGATTTGCTTTTACATGTTATAAATGATCATCACTAGAACACTTCACAATCCTTCAGTCTCACTTCTTGTGTAAGGCAGGTCAGATTTTTCTTGAACCACAGTACTCATCTCAACTCCATTTTAACTTATCAGCAACCAGAAATCTGCCACATCATTTCAGCTCTTTCAGTAGCCTCAAAAATATTCAATGTTCTATTTTTCCACTTTTTTTAGAACATTCGTTTGTCCATTTCTATCTTCTAGGCATTGAGGTGAACATATTTCTCTGAAAGACTGAACACATCACCTGCCTGCTCCTTGTACAAACAGCTTTAGAGATTTGGTAGCACATCAATCAGTAACCTTCCTTTCAGTCCACTGAATCATGAAAATCCTCAAGCCCTCTCTGCAAACCATGTTTTCCCCATATGATTACACTATTCTCTGATTATTTTCATGCCTGGACATTGCAGTCCAGAAGTAATGACATGGGATCCCAACACAATGGCTGCAGCTTCTCCCTATGATGGCTGCTAAATCCCTTCTCGATTCACTGTCTTTCCCCGAAGCATCCTCTATCTGTGGGCACTAGCTGAATTCCCAGAGTCTTGGCTCTGCGTCACCAGATTTGCTCTATTAAATACATTTGTTTGGAAGGATCTGTTTACCAAGTGATAGAGATGACACTCTCAGTGATTTGTCTTCCACTTTATTTAGTTCTCCCCAATATTTGTGCCATCTGCTATCTCGGCTAGTAAAGATTTTCATTTTTCTTCCAGGTCATTAATAAATTGTATAGCCAGTTTTTAATTCCATTAATGTGGGCCATGTTGATTTTGTATTGTTCTAATTTCTTAATCAAAACGTCATATGGTATCAGACCAAATGGTTTACAGAAGTCTAAGTACATTACATTAACACTATTACCTTTAGCAGCCAAACCATGTAACCCTAGCAGGAAAGATATCACACTGGCTTAAGATATATTTTTTAAAATAAGCTTATATTCATTGTACTACAGATCCTTATCCATCTGGATAGCCACTACTGACTTGCACCTATATAAATGACTCTGAATAAAATAAATAACTTTTTTTTTTGCTAGCATACAAAAGAAAAACTGTGAAAAGTGTATTTCCTGAAGATAACATTCCACTCAGTGCATATGCCTCTTCCCCATATTAGCTGCTCTATTACATAAAGTTTTAAGAACCATATTTTTAATGGACTGAAACTCAGCACAGAGGGACTCGGGATGGGGAGAGGAAGAGAACTAAGACAAAGGGGCCTGTAGGTAGAATAGCTAGACATGCATGTGCCAGTATTTATATTTATAAATTACTGCAATTTCAATATTAGAGACCTTTTAAAAGTTAATCAGATGTGGAATTCAATCCTTTTTTTTTTTTTGTGTTATAAACAGGAGATAGTTTAGATAGATTTCCTGCTATCTGGATAGATCTGGAAGCTGATTTTCGCACATTCCTAAGAAAGGTAGCTGTAGCAGGGAAACTTTGGTACACTGTAGGGCTGCAGCTCACTCTCAGCACCACAAGGGAATATTTTCATAGCAACAATGATGCAGAACATATCTACTGCCAAGGAACTATCACTTATTTATATCAAGGGAAGTTAAGGTTTTGTATTCTCCATGCTGTCTTTCCTGAAGGAATCATATTAAGAACGTAACACTTACAAACACGGACATATTTAAGACATTCATTGTAAGTTGTGAATAGTATTCATTTTCATGATAATTCCACTTGCCTACACAGTGTTCTTAGACGTGAAAAAAAAGCCACGGGATTAGGCCAAATATTGTCATGGTAACAGAAAGAAAGGGAAATCATTCTGAAAGGGTTTCCAATAAGCAAGCGCAGCTAGCATTCAGTAAGTAGCCTTCAATAGAAGTTGACATCTGTTATTCATTTGTTGTTTCTAGGTTTGAAGAAAAGCAGGATAATTGGAAATAGTACAGTGTTCTGGGAACATATTGAGTGAAAGGGCTCTTAGTGCTTTTTAAATATTGGTCTATTTATCCTTAAAAACATTTAGGATGTACCTTCTTTGTCCATTTATAAATTGGACAAGCTAGTTGGAAGGTAGTCTAGACTCAATTATGTTCAAGCAATGGAAGATCAAAGCAAGCTTCTTGTTTTTAATAAGGGGAACTACCATTTCAGCTGAGTGTGGAACACATATTTTTGGAAACTGAGGAAATTGGAGTGAATAAACTGTCTAAAGTTATGCATTTACCTCAGATTTGCATTGGATTGGGGTGCAATCCACAAGCATCAACTGCTGGTGCAATCCATATTCTTTGTTCAAGCACATCACTGAGTTTAGTGTAAGACAGTCCTTGGGGATATTCTTATAACACTAAAACAGATCAAATTCCAGTTGTGAGACAAAAGGAAAGAAAAATTCAAATAAAAATAGAGCATGCACTTAACATAGAGCATGTACTTAACATTGAGAGTGGTTACCAGTAAATCAGGTTATCATCAAATTTTCTCTTATGTGGAATTTTTAAGGCATACTTGGCAATGTTTCTAAAAGATTTGATGAAAGCTTGATCATGAGCCATTGGGCAAGCTGTGGGAATCATCAGAGATGTTGTTTGATATCCAAGGCTGAACAAAACACCAAAGAAAGTCCTCCTGTCCTTCAGACATATGAAACTACGAGACATTTATACATCAGTTTGCTAAGGAAGTGCTTGATCTGAGACACAGCTTTTGCAGTAGAAGCTTGCAAGTGAGCCTACCGTTAAAAGCACGGGGATCTGACAGAAGTGAAGGAAAGACAGACAGTAATGTTTTCATTTATCTTGAATATCACTTCATCATTTGTCCATAACAATGAAGAGAAAAGAAATAAGGAGAGAACATTATAAAGAGATACCTTATCAGAGGTCTGGAATGATACTGCTGTATAAAACATTTATTTGCCTATTCGTATAATAGCAAAACCTAGATACATTTTGTACACTTTTGGATATAGTGTTATCCAAAAGTTTTGGGATACTTTTTTTGCATACTTTTGTAGTAGTATCCAGAACTTTTCAAAGGAATTGAAAATACTTCTGTTAAGTGAGAGTACTTCAGTAATGGCTGTGGAATTTGGTATTTTAATAATTTGATGTTAGAATTATCCTTAGGGCTTGATTCCAAAAAACATAAGGTTTAGGGATAGGTCTGTAAAAGACTACTTAAGTGTGCACAGAAGTGTGCACCCAGGCACCCAGTGGAGTTGTCAGAAAGGCTTTTGGCACTTACCAAAGTTGTTAATTTGCTAATTGTATTGGCATTATGACCAGAAGTTTCTTCTGCAAAGAACTTAAAATTGGTACTGTCTAAATAAATTTTAGTTGTTTTAGTTCTTTTTACACCTTGAAAACAGCCATAAATTGGTATGTAAAAATGAGAACATTCCTTATTGTCTCACAAACTTATGTCACTAAATTAGTTCTGAAGATATGCCATAAAATGTGCCAATCATTGTTTATAACTACCTGACTAAACATCTATCATTAATCCTTGTTCATCCTTTCTGTTCATCCCCAATGTACAGGGGTCTCAAAGGTCCAAGGTCAATATATATTTTAAAACAAAAGTGTGCTCTGTTGTATAATAAAGTGATGCATCAGTAAACCAAATTGGTATTTTTTCATCTAGCTGGCTCTGATAGTAAAATCATAAGTGCTTATAAGTGTTTTAAACAAGTGTTTATAAGCCAGAAAAGATATACCCGCAAAATAACTTCAACAGCTCTCTCTGCATGGGAATATGTGTGTATATATATGTACACACACACTGGTTCTCACATCACCCTTTGAGAAACCCTGAATCCAAGGAATTAAATGTGCAATGGTCAAAGCAATAAGATGCAAGCATATAAAGGTGGTGAAGCTCCTCTTCTACATTAGAAGTATTTTCCTCAACATCTGCTCAGAGGAAAAGGTCTCTGATTCAGGGTTGCAACACGCTACTTGCCCTGAAGCTCTAATCATCTGTGTGATCTGTTCAAATGTCACATTGCACTCCATATTAATCAAATTTTAGGATCAGTACTAGGGTCATTTCCCTCCTCTTCCCTGTCATTTTTCTTAAGATGGCAACAGCACATAAAAGAAGAAAGAGCCATGAATAAGTATCTTCCAGTTAAGATTAAAGTAACAAGAAAAAAAAAGAAACTTAAGAAACACCAAAAAATGCAATGCATATACTATTTCTAAGGCTATTTGAACTAAAAGATGAGTGCAGTATGGCCCCAGTTTCAACTGCAATGCGCTACTCATGCTCCTTTCTTTTTCTTTCCCGTCTCCAGACTGGCAAAAATATGTCTATAAATTATTGTTAACATGTACTCTCCCAGTCCTCATCCAAGCAACCTATGGGACAACACAAAGATGGTCAATAGCTACAGATAACATGCTAGATGCAATTTCCGAGTTAACAGCAAAGAGTTGGAGCACTCTTCCAAAAAGGACCAAGGTTTCAAAGGGATGTCATTTCAGGCTGTGCTCAGCCTATGCAATTATATGCAGACATGATCTTATGGATACATCGGTGCCTGATTCTAGTAATAAGTTCTGCAATAATGCATGAAGATATCTTCGACCTAGTCTTCAAACTAATTGTGCATGACACAGGTCACATATTTGCTTTCCTTATCCCAAGTGTATCATTTATGCTATCCCCACAACTTCTCTGATGAGTGGTGATTGAATGCTTTCTCCATAAGCTCTGTGCTACTCAGCCTAGACACACAGTCCTGCAGGTCTGCAGAGGCGTGTGCAGATTAGACCTGCCTAAACAGGCTTCACAGAATCTGGGAAATCCTTAAATAGGATAGCTTGGGCTCAGTCAAAGTCTTAGACATGCACACAAGCAGCAAGAGCAATAAACGAAAAATCGAGTATAAAGGGCATTATATGTGCAAACAGAGACAACATCTTGAAAATATAGCTCCTGATTATTCTTGTAACTATTTTTTTTAACACAGATCAACTTCAATTTTATTTTTCTCTTCATTTTTGATTTTGATTTATTTCTCTGTTGCTTTTAGATCTTGTTGCCTTCTTCAGTGCTTACCTGCATAGCAATTTCATTGACTGGAAAGAATACTATCAAATAAATATTATCCCTAATGAAGGGCCAACCCTGAGTAAATTTCATTCTCACTGATCTGCCTTCAGTGTTGTTAGCGTTTTTCTATCTCAGCTGATATCGGCTCTCTGTGCACACAAACATTTGACATGCACAGTTAAGAAAAGCTGGGAACTGTATTTAAGTGCGTAGTCTACCAGGAGACATGCAGGCCACAGCCTGCATGCAGGAACTGTCCAGGTAGCCCTGCTTCCTTAGAGAAATTGCAATGCCCATTCCTGCCTCAGCTGTAGGGCAAGCCAGTTACGTGCAGGAGTTAGAAAAGGGCACGGGAAAAGTTGAGGGACCTCTTCCATTGCTGTCACTGATACTCACTGCTGATGCTGAGTTTGCTGGGGAAAGGCAGGGCTCGAGTTCAGAGAGCAAAAGCCACTGGTGTTGCAATAGTTTTATTGCTATATCGAAAAAAAATATCAACTTTAAAACAGAGCCAGAGGTAATCACCTTATGCTGCTTGCTGTAGAAATCATCTCAAATAGTTACAGATTATGTAATAGGGCTGGAAATGAAATAGGAAGCTGATTTATTCTCATTGTCCATTACCGCAATTCAGTACAATTTATTTAAGGGCACTATCTCTCACTCTAAGGGAAAATGCAAGCATTAATCTTCATAGACTGTATCTTAGATACCAGTGGTCTGGATAATTAGTTTGTTACTCTCTGTGTGTTTGTATTCTTTTCATGTTCAGCAAGAAAGATAGGAGTCTAATCAGCTGCAGCATGCACATGGGCTTATGTACACATCCCATCATTAAAGCACACAGAAGACAGCTATTATCTACAAATCAGTGGTGCCCTGGGTTTTCTTTTAAAGCTGGATATTATTTGTTTTAAGCAGGAGTTATATTCTCACATGTAAAGCCTCACTTGTCTTATGGAAACCTCATTTTGCTTTCTGGGGTACCCAGAAATCTCTGTGACAGACATAACACAGAGTTGAGTATAGGTCATCACATTGCTATCTACCTCGGTTCTAGGACAGATTTTGATGCCTGTGCCCTGGGATATTTCAAGGTGCAGCTGCATCTTGATCACTGTACACATATCCTATGCACCATGGCCCCAAAGTCCTAACCACTGCCTTATAAAATACACTGCTTCAGTGTTCAACTTGCACAACAAACAGAAGTATGCCAGGCAAGAGCTGAGATATGCAGCACCAGCAGATAAACATTGAAAAGCAGTGAATTAAGCAAAGATCACTGGCTTTTGATTTCTTCTTGAGCAGATGAAAATATCTGTCCTCCTGAGCAATACAGTCACAAGGTCAAACTGTGTGACTTCTCCCACTGCTGAAGACAAAGACCAAGGGAGAGGACAGGTCCTACAGCACTGAGCTGTGCCAAAAAAAACATTCAGGATGCCAGGAACAGTGAGACTAGAGGAAGTCAAATACTTTCAGATTTTTTGATAGTGAATTTGACTTCTTTTACACAGTTCACAGTTCCTCCTTGACCACATTAGCGCTATGAATAGAGACAGTTGTTTTTACTATTCTGGAAATGGTATAACAGGAAGGGAAAGACAAGTGATCCAGGGACAGAAACTGCTTAGAGATGAGGACTCCAGCATTTTAATGAAGTTATATGCTAATTCCTGCTTTCACAGATAATCACCAATGATTGTATGACTCTTCAAGAGTGACATACAGAAACAGTGAGCAAAATTTAAAATAAATTAAGGAGAAAATTAGACGTAGAGAGTAGATGAGTGTATTAGTTAATGGCACATTTGCAGAACAGATCTTTACAAGTATCATAAAGAGCTATATCTTGAAAAAAAAAGTCTTCAGTGGAGGAGTTTGTATCAAAAACAAATCAAGCTGATTAATGTATGTGATGTGCACCAGGATGTGCACCTTGACAGCTGAATGAAGGCTGGCTCTACCTTGCCCCCTATACTCTTTCCAAAGCTTCCCTTCCTCAAAACTGAGCAGGGCCAGCTACTATCATTTTCCCTACAGTTTGGCAAGATCAAGCCTCCTAGACAGGTTGCATTTGACTTTGTATTATTGGTTTGATTAACTGACAGGAGGAGAAAAATGCAGGGGTCTTGCAAAGAACATCTGCCATGCAGTGGCTCTCCTCAGCTCTGCTCAGGAGGACGAGTCTCCGGTGGGCAGGCTGTCTCCTCCAGCTTCACACCAGGACTCTAGCAGACCTCCTTTTAACATTTCATCACTCCCCGCTGGCTGTTATATCGTTGTTTGTGGTTTATTCACTGAATGTCTCAGAGAAGATTAATAGCCTTTCTGCTAATGGGCTGCTGATCATTGCAGGCGATCAGTGAAGGCTCAGGGCCAGGCTTTACAACATCCACTTGTGCAATCTCAAAACATAGAAGAAATGAATGGGGAAACCTGTGGTGTTTGGTGTTATCTCTAGCTGCGTGTGTGTCTCTGTGCAGGTATGTACTTGGATACACACAAGTCATGACTGCACCAGGTCCATTTATGAGTACATCTGCCTGCCCAGTCCTCTGCTCTCCTCTGATCCTCTTAGGACACCCACCAAAAGCAGTGGTCATCCTGGTTATGCTGCTGGTAGTAGAGGAAGGACCCACACAGGGGGTCAGGTTTTGTAATACTGCAGAACTCACTACTCAGATTTATAATGAGCAGCAGCTTCTTTCATATATCACTTATCTGAATATTTATAGAGAGATGAACTTTGAGCAACCCTTTGCAAGGGCAAGTGAAACAATCATGTAGACAGAGTCAACCCCAGACTTGCGTAAATGAGGACCACTGGAGAGTCCCAGTAGACCCTAACAGCTGCTGTAAGATACGTGCAGCCTGGATCAATTTAGGAGTAGTCTTTATCCTCTCTTAACGTTTAAGAACAGCCAGGAAAAAGACTCCACTCCACTTTTGGACAATAGAAGTGAAAGTCTGTGTCTGGCCTGTCTTTAAACTTTCCAGCAGAGTTACAGCTCGTAGAAAAGTAAACCTGGCCTTGCTTATTTTGCTGCCTGGTACCCACTTGGCATATGCAAACATAACAAGGGAAATATTAGGAACCAGACCTGATAAAAAGCTGATATCTATCACTATCAACTGTTGAGTTAAATGGAGGTTTGGTGATTGATAACAACTGGAGATTTGGCTGCTGAATTGCTTCACATAGCACTGCACGGATTAACTTTTGGATCAGTCAAAGTGAATTGTGAAGTTTGGTCTATTTAGTTGAGTAGCGTTGGCTGAAGAAAAAGAAAATAAAGAAATATTTTTGGAAGAACTAACATTCTTTGTTTTCTTTTTGGACTTAAAACCATAAGAAGACACAGTCTCTGTATGCAGTGAGAATTTTATAGCCTTGTACTTGTCTCAAATCTAAGCTCTGAATACCATTGGGATGGGAATTCAGGCCAAGTCTCCTGTGTCCAAGCAGGTCACTTAATTCCCACTTCACAGGAGGAGAACACCCGTGCTTTCTCCTTGGTCCTTGTGAGTGGCAGCTGAAAATGTGAATGAAATATCATTCTGGGCCACCTGACAGGATTTGCATGCATTTTTCCTTTTTTTCAGGTGATCTTGAATGATAAGTGCAGCTTTCATTTAAACAAACACTTATGGGATGCCCAAGGAGACATAGGAATGATTTGCCAAGCAACAAAAATGGTAGACCACTGCAGCGGATCAGGAGGAAGTCTGAGGACAATGCTGCTCCTTTACATCCCGTTCCTCTGCTCTAAATTCTTCTTAGTACTTTCCTGTAGCAGGATAGCAGTTAGTATTAGCTCTCATATGTACATTATCAACATATAGCTCTCTGACAGAGCACTTTTCTTAAGCTGGTCACCAAACAGCTTCACAAAGCAGCTGGTGCTTTATTTTTGCACACACAAAGACTTCTGCAGCTTTTTTTCAATGAGAAAAACTTGAAAGAATGGTGTGTCTCTACTTGGTACCCATAACCACTGAATATTCAAATTAAGGGTCACTGATAGTAGCATTTTTTAAACCCGAAGTACATAAGAAATCTACTGAATTCCCAGTACATGAATTCACAGCACTTCCTCCATCCCTGTGTCTGGCCTCAGGCATTTCTCTGGTGATATCTGCTGGGAGCAATATCCAAGGAAAGTATCCATTCGTCACTGAATAAAGCAGTTCTGCTCCTTGTGTTTACCCAAGGTCTTACATATGATAGCAGAAAGCACACTGGCCCCATGTCTGTGTCCTTCATCTCAGGCATATCACCTAGAGGCACTAAGGAGATGCTTGGGGGAGCAGGGAAAGGAGATTTCTCTTGAGAAGGAAACTGAGGAGCAAAAGAGTTCAACAAATGCTGCCCCACAGTCTCTTAGGTAAATCTCCAGATTTATTACTCATTGTGAGAGTGCCTGAGTGCAGTTTTTAACTAGCCTTAAGAAAGACTATGAAGACTGTGAGGAGATGACAATTATTTGGACACATCTCAATTTGTTGCTTTGCAGGCTGAAGGCTGGTGAGCCTATAACCTGGGAAAACATGAGAGGCACAGACTGATCTCTCCAACACTCACATCAGAAAGCAAAGTAAAACAAGACCTCTAAGAAGTTAATGGGAGTTTTTCTACTGATTCCAGTGGAGCCAGAATCTCACCCTGAGCTTTCCATAATGAAGGCCAAATTGTCCCCATGATTTATGAGCCTGAGGATTTTTCCAGCTTCAGTGCACTTTCTTTCTTGTTTTCCAACAATGCATTCAAAAGCTGAATTATACCTCCATGAAACAGAGATGCACAAATGTATTCAAATAGAATGGATTTTACAGCAGAGGGACATGTTAACTGAGTTTGCTAATTTGCAACCGGTGTTAAGTGTATACCACAACAGCTCTCTCTTGTTTTCACAGAAGACTACAGTAGTCTTAGGAAAAGAGAATTGAGAATTGTGGCATTGACCTTATGTTCAGGATGAACAAAATGACAAGAACAAGGAAATCACACAGGGCTATCTCCAGTTAACTGCTTGTTTACCATGCTGATCTTACTGAACTTGAGTAAAATAGTAGCTTTTACCAGAAAACACTTTCTGAATCCAGTTGGCACCTGGATTACATTAAGGTTTTCAGTCTAGTAGGTAGTTGTTTCATTTCTTAATAGTTTAAATTCTAAATCAAACAAGCAATGGCCTTCTTTTTCTTCTCTGCAAGTTTTCATTTTTAATGGAAAAGGCTCGGAAAATGTAATCTTCACACAGCTGGGAGATTCAACATTACAAATGGAAATAAACCATAGGATCTTAATATTTGTGACTAATATTTTTTGAATTGTGCATGCTTGAGATTACCAATACCGAATCTACAAATTGGCCTTGAATTCAAGGTCCCCAACAATTCTTTGATCTTGCACTAGCACTTTCCTTTTTAATGTGATTCACAGATGGCATGAGGATGGAAGATGCTGTTACGGAGGGTGTTGTAGGAATCCGGTAGTTTGCTCACCATGGGAAAAGTGGAACTAGTTAAGAAATGAAAGGCAAATACAGCAGAGTGAGGACCTTTAAACAAAATGTACACTGAGTGCTAGGTCATGTGTTCAGGAACAAAGAATGCAGGCAGTTCTGAGAGCAAGTGGAAATATATCCTTGGACTCAATAACCCTGAATGAACATAAGGGGACATAATGCATAAAGCAATTCGGCATGAGAAATTCCAGTGATGTGATAACAAAATTAATAAGAGCATTGAGTGTATGAACAAGGAAGGAGTGATAGTGGTAGAGATAAAGGTAATTTTACCTCTCTGTACAGAACAAAACTTACTTCTAGGAGAATCCTGCACAGCTGTAAGATGATGCTGAAAAATAACCCAAAGAAACACAAAACTGATATCAGGGTTGAAATGAGTAGTGCATTTTCCAGGCAGAAACATAATAAATTCAGGTTATCTCATCAAAGAACAAATGAAGAGAATAAATAAGAAACAATCTGATCGTGGAGAGAAAATAGTGAATAATCACAGGATCATTAATTTAGTGGAAAATAGCAAAACAAAGCCAATTGCTGGAAGAAGGTCTAGTATATTTAGGTGAAAACTAATGACACACTTAAGCTGATTCAGTAGAGGTCATCCATTAGGCATGGTACCAGAAGAGTTGGGTATCCGGCTCTTGTTGTCCTGTCTTCAAGACTAGCTGATTTCCAAGAAAATATGCACAAATATAACAAAACTAACAGTGCACAGTTTAATCATATTTATATTAACATAAAGTCCTGTGACATAAAGGAGGTCAACCTTGATGATCCAATGGTCCCTTATGGTCTTTAAATCTATAAATTGTTTTGCACAAGCTGCCTTAATGAGTCAGCTCCATGTTGGGATCAGAGATGGCTCTGAGTTTCTGTTGTTGATGAAGCTGGCTTTTGATATCTCAGTGCCTGCACTAGCTTATCTGTTAAAGAATAGTTATGTTACCATTGACATTGTCTATCTTTTGATTACGGTTTCAGAACTTGCTCTAGAAAAGCCCACAGGAGGTGATAGGTGCATTTGCAGGACTGGGACCTCGCCAACACAGGGATCCAGGGACAAGGGCACCTTGGTCCCTTGGGATAGCAAGCTGCCCCCAGCCTTGGTATGGGCTACCTCCCAAAAATACTTTAAAGTCATAACCAGGTACTTGTGGTAGTGGAAGGTTCGTCCTTGCAACTCATTGGAGAAACAAGCTCATCAGGCAAGTATTCCTTGCTCTCTACAATGTCCATCCTGTCAAGCTCTCCCCTATATTCGTATTTCTGCCTAAAGCTGACTGACTTGTTAAGAGATTCAATTTCTCTCGGCATCACAACACAGACAGACGTCCATCAAGTTTGCTAGAAACTAGCGATCTCCTTTCATTCAAATTTAATCACCAGTGAAGTTTAACTTGCTTTTGTGAAGGATGAGACATTCCGATATGGCTTTATGGGTACAAAAAAAAACCACCCAACCATATAATGATTTTGATGCTGGAGCCAAAAGGACATCATCAGACAGGAAGAAAATCGTCTACTTGGTAATATTCAAAATACTTTCAAAAGCAAGTGCCTTGAACCAAAGCTTTCCCAACTCCTGAAGGGCATATAAAACTCTAATGTATTGGAAATTATATTTAAATGTAATTAGCAAAAGCACTAGTACAGTTTATTTCCAGATGAGACCTTGAAATTCTGCCCCATTGTTCAGATATCTTTGTTTCATTTTCATTCTGTTAATTAATTATTTAACACAATTATCCCTTCTTGTTCTCGAAGTGAATGAGCACGTAACTTAGTTATATTCAAAATTACCACCCAATGCAGTTTACTGACCACAAAAACGACTGCTAATTTGTATTTGCATGTTTCAGGATAAATATGGACACACATATCTGCTCATGTTACATTTGATAAATTATTTCTCACTTTTTAAAAAGTTAATGAGATATGTTACCCATTGCATTAAATACACATGGAACACAAAAAGTGGAAATAACATAAACAATATTTATGGATTCATGCATGTGTGTGTGTGCATTTTGTATTGGTATAAAATACATATGCTGTCTATATGAGTGCCAAAATTCATTGTAATTAAACAGTATTAAAAAGCATTAAAGGAACCAAATGCAGACTAATGGCTGTTTTATTTGAAAGGGGCCTAGAAAAATATTTAATTCTAAATATATGGGACATACAACTGTTCCAAAATAGTTGCATATATAAAAAGTAACCACGAAACCATCCTTAAAACACCATTTTGATTACTAATGTCTCATATGATTTGAGGCTTGACTTCAGGCCAGTGATTTAACTGCAGACTCCTATGGACTTTCCTGGGCTTTGAACAAATCAATTCTACGTGGAAGAAGTGTCTGATATTGACTTAGCCACATACTCTCCACTACTCATATAGTATACGTGTAGTATTGTATATGTATACACATACAAGAAAACTTACCTAGGTCTCATTTTGTTCTGATCTCTTCTGCTTGCTTGTTTGAAAGCAAATATGAAAGACAGATTGTATTAGTTGTCTTCAAATTTAGGATGATCTTTGAATAGATTAAAATAGTCATTGAATGGCACTCTAAAATCACAACATGTTTTTTTAGGAAGAGATTCCTTTTTAAAGGCTTTTTGTTCCATGAAAAATCTCTCTTTTTTTTTTTTTTTTTTTTTTTCATTTAGTCAGGCAAATATTTCACATTTCAGGAGTTGTGAATATGTTTTACTTCTAATCCAGGCAAAACTAATTGGCCTGAGCTTGGATCCGCAGGTATAGAGTCTTGATCTTGAGCAGAACTGGGTGGAAACACAGTAATTAGATTACCACTACCATTCTTTCTTATTTCAAAGAAACTAAAGTATTTTGGGAATTGTTAATCAAACAAGAAACTTGTTTACTTTAGATTTATCCTTCTGGAAAAATTTGTACTTCTCTGCAAAATTTATTATTACAACATATGTAAATAGATTGTATAAAACCAACTGGAAATCAAATTTGGTCTGTTTTATGGATTTTATTATAGTTTAATTTTTTTTCAGTTGTTTTAACAATTTCAAATGCAAAGAAGGAACTACATGTTCAGTATAATTTTGACGTTTTTCTTAAATCAGTATTTTCCATTAGCAATCTTTTCCCTCTGCTCTGCATAGAGACATTTCTGACTGGCATAAAGGAGATGAACTCAGCATGCAGTTCCTATGTCCTTAGGATCAAATAAAAAACAAAGGCCAATACAGGGGGGAAAAAAGAAAAAAAATTCAAACTGTCTTAAAATAAAATGGATTTATTGGCAAGAATTGCTGTAATACATTTACTGAAGAGGTCTGAAGATTACCAGTTAAGCCTTGCTCCTTCTGCTAATCTAGTAAGTATATTTATCATTTTGGGAATTGTTTTTTTTGTTTTCAGATTCTGTGAAGTAAGAATTGAGATCTTAAGAAGGGCCACTCTCTTTTTACAGGTGATTTCACAGGCCATTACAACTTTGCTGAAATTAGACAGAACTAACAGATTAAGACTAAAATACAGTTACTACTTTGGTAAATGCACTCTATTTTCTCTGTGTACCAAATTCCTCAGTAGGACATTTTCATTTGCTACTGCTGCTACTAATGTATTTTCTTTAGTTCAATTTCAGTTTGATTCTGTCCTCTTCCCCTCCCTCCATGCTTCAAGTTATGTTCTAAAGTACCATTTTGA
>VZSV01000301.1:415784-427318 GCA_013398735.1 Nothocercus julius
CTTTGGTAAATGCACTCTATTTTCTCTGTGTACCAAATTCCACTGTAGGAATTTTTCACTTGATGCAGCTGCTACTAACACATTTCCTTTAGTTGAATTTCATTTTGATGCTACCATGTTTTCCCCCCAAACCCATATGGTTCCAGTTATTTTCTAAACTACCATTTTGTCCACTGTTGAATGAAACCGAAGAAACAGCAATGATTAGTACCCACTTTACCCAATGACACTACCCAACTTTAGATTGAGTTTATCTCTTTTATTTGAGGGAGATTTGAGATTTGAGGGAGATTTGAGTTTGAGCAGCCATCATTGATGGGATTCCCTCCTACAGTATGAGCACACTTAGAAGGGAGAGAAGGAGCCAATGCTCCTGCTACTTGCGTGGATTGTGTCTTTCCCTGATTGAACAGGAATGAATTTTGTCTCTGCAATGGATGATGGAGCTGACATGCAGTGGCTATGTGCCATAAAGAAACTCTTAGCACATCTGTCTTCCTAGTAAGAGTATTTTCAGTGTGTGAATAACTTCATAGGAGAAAGAAACCTCTTAAAAATCCAGTACCAACTGGTGGCTGGCTCATCCCTGCATCAAGCTGCGTCAGTTATTCCTCTCTATAAATACTCTTGTTCCCTTGCTGTCTCAAACACAGGTGCCTGCAGGGTCAGGCAGTCATAGCACCCTGCACATTCCCATGCACTTAGACATCAAATATTGTTTCAGAAGAAAGTTTTCTGATGCTACTGGTAATTTTTCCTTCGGGCTTCTAGGATTTCTCATCTTTTCTTCCTCATTTGTCCTCTACAAGCTGGGCAAGGTGGATGCCCTCGTATGCCCTCCTCCAAGTCTACACGCTCTGGTTCTTCTAAACTCTCCACTCCGCACTCCTACACAGGTTTATTCATTTGTTTATCTTCACAGTCCGAGAGCTCAAAACAAGCAAGTGGAGAAGCAAAGAGGCAGATTAGAAGAACAGATCACAAAAGCCTCAAGAATAAGTGCTGCTCTTGCTCAGCAGTATTTCTGAAAAGAAAGATATCACCAGAGATTCATCATCCCTAGTCAGGCATGATTTGCAAAAACACTCTCTAAGGAATTAGATTTACAATATTTCTAGATTTTTATAGACATCAAACACTGATGTAATTTCAGGTATTGGCCATCAGACTGCATTAAAATCATCCTCCATTTCCCTTAGAAAGGGTCTATAAGTTTGGTAGACAGAGTTAGTGGGATTAAATGGTTCATTGTAAACAGGTGATTTTGAAATGTTCTCCAGTGGCATAAGGCACACTTACACCACTCATTTCTGCCATTTATTAATTCCATTATCATAATAAGAGACCTAGGCTCAATCACAGATTAAAACTTTCACTCATTTGTGAACTCTGTTTATTTCTGTCTGAGGCACTGAGACAAAAAACACTATCTCTACCACAAGAGGAGCCACACTCAGTGAAAACCTCTGCTTGAAAGCAGTCACTATTTATTGTTTCAGTTTTGTTTAGTTTTACTGTTTTACTTTTCTTTTAAAAGATGATTATGGGTACTGCTTACTCATCATATTTAGTATAGCATAGTAGAAATACCCAACAAAAAAAAGTGGATATTTTTATTTTGTTCTTTGAATATTTTGTTCTTATCTCTTTGTATTTCTCTGAAGCAACCATTATTTGACAATCTGGAATATAATCTTCCTTTAGAATCAATGTCATAAATACCTCTCCATGCCCCAAACTTACCTGCTCTCAGGAAAAGACATAGTTGTTCTTTTCAGTTTAGAGTAGAAGAAACAGTCTCAGACAAAAACAAAGCATAAGTGTATATGAGCTTAGAAGAGGTCCTTTTTTTCTAATTAATGTGTCAGAAGTGAGGACTTTCTCCTCACAGCTCCAGAGGAGTATCACCCCTTTCCTGGTTTAGGTACTGTGGATACAGGTATAGATTTGTAGATTATGGCAGCAGTCATGAAATAACAACACTCCTCATGCTCTGAGGTGTGGTTCCTCACAAGTAATTCTAGGTTTTGAAAGTTCTTGGACCCTTCTGTAAATCAAGTCTGGGATTATACAAAAAGCCCCACTTAGAACAGAGATCATTCGTTATGTCTGTGTAGTCTGCACACGGTTTGGGGACAGCAATCGAGCATCATGAGGATCTAGCCAAGTTCATAAAATATAAAAGCTCTTTAGTGAATTTTGTTGTAACTTTTTTGTAATTTTGACTTTTATTAGAGGTACTATTCACTTAATTCACTTACTTGCTTCTGTCTGAGAACTTTAACCTATCATTGCTACAACAAACGCCTAGCTGAGATTATAAGTGCCCAAAGGGGTGGGATTCGAATATCTGGGTAATTTCAAACAAAATTACTATATGGTAACTGAAAACTTATGAGGTAAAAAAATTCCCTTCCATCACTTTGTTTCCTTTGTATACACTTGTCAGTAATTTGACTATTGCTACAGTCAGTCTCACTGCAGATTTCCAGTTGCTTATAAGAGAAAAAACAAGCAGACAACAGGAATATATTTATAAAAAATCCAAAGGGATATTCATGAGCAAGACAAAGACGTAAAACATGATGGCGTCTGTCTTAATGATGTTGTCTGTTTACTGTGTCTGAGAAAATTTCATTTGAGATTAAATTTGTTTGAATATAGAGACAAGATTTTCTAAGTGCAAAATTTCATTGTAGTTTTTTTTTTGATCCATCATGAAAAATATACTCTAAAAAAACCTCAACCTAATAGTATTTCAGAAATAGTGTCTTCAATTGCCAGTGATGTTTTAAAGATATACATACATACATACATACATACATATGTAGTTAGTATTATAACCAAAGTTTCATGTTTTGAAGAAAGATCTTGTTGTTGGGAATCATACTGCTGAAAGCCATGTGGGCAGTCACCAACTCACCTCTACCCTAGGCATGGGCACCTAAGTACCCTGTGCCGGGTCAGAGCAATGAACACAAGGACAGTGTAGGCATGCAGCAAACATCAGAATCTTCCCCCAGCTTCACATGGATGATAAGACCACCACTGCGGGGCCTCGCAAGGCAGAGATGAGAACATGTATTTAACAGGCCTTGCTGGAATTTCCCAGCAAAGAACACATTTGAGCCCACCTAGGCCATGGTGACCCTACAGAGCCCAGGTGTGCTGGGCTATGAAGCCAGACTGTGAGCACTGAGGAGGCTGATACCAACCTGGTTTGTGCCAGAGCTTCCTCCTTCTCCCTCCCAAGGCCCCTTAGCACTTTCATTTGGAGAAGAGGTGAATGCCATTTGCACTTTCACATAGCTACCTAGGATCTCTTGATCTCTGCTGTGATCTCCCCTGGGCTGAAAATTTAGGATCATCTTTAGGATGCCATTTTTTTCATGGGAACTCTTCCCATAATATGGATTTTCTTCATGGTTCTTCTCAGACTCCCTTTCTACAATACTCTTTTTGAGAGATGTGTGCAACATCTAAGAAGTAAAGACACACTCAGTGGCACAACAGTATTTTCTGTTCATGGAAGGAGTCTCGGTAGATAAATGTATTAACTGAACAGTTATCCAGCTTTACTTCTTGTCTACCACTGTTTTCTTGTGCGGCAACTTTTGCCAGATATGTATTTTGGGTGATAACTAAATTGCTACTAAGAGTTGAAGGGTCTGTAACAGAGAAGAGCAAGAAAGAAATAGTCAAGAAGAAAATTCAAATCATGTTATGAAATGTTCAAGGCGACATGGATTCTTCTCACATTTTTCTACATACAGCTCAAACTTCATATACATTTTGTTGAACCCTACTTCATTTGTTCCTAGCAAATGGTTGTGTCTTGCTACAGTATAGAGCAGCATTCCTGTGACTGCATTTTTCTTCGAAGTAATGCATCTCTCAACACCAGCCGAAAAGTCCCAGTGGATTTTCTTGGTGCTGAGATGCAATTTAACATCATCATTGATGCTTTTTCCTCATTTGCTGATTTAAGATCCCATTTACAGCCCATTGGTTTCATATTGAAAAGCGTGGCTATGCTACAGCAGTTCAGAAATGTAGCTACCAAACTCCAGCTGTAACTGAACTGATAATAATGGAAATAAGGAAATATAATAATGGCAATATGCACATGAACAGATAATCCTTTCCCAAGTGTACTGCGGCACATAGATGTAAGAAACAGAGGGCCCAACTCACAGATCTCTCTCAGCAATACCATAAGCAACAGTAAATGCTATTCTCTGTGAATACAGCAGGAAGAACAGAGTTCAAAAGTACTGCCAGATAAATTTCTCTGTCTTCAGGATGAAAAGTTCATATGCATGTGTTAATGAGGAAATGAACAGCAAAACTGTTCAACACCACCCCACACATTCAAATAAGTCACTCAGGCTGGCATTGAAGTATTTGCACATAAATCCACCTCTTGTGTCTCACCCCAATACATCAGTGAAATTTTTTATCATTAATATCTGGAGGGAGAGAGAGAGGGAAGAGGTTTCACCATGGATACTCATTACAGATTTTCTACTGCTCACAGCCAACTGAAGCAGCAAACCGGTGGGCCAGAAAACTCATTTACCGGTATTTTTTAAAGTACCAAGTCACAATACAGAACATGTTTAGAAAAAAAAATGTTGTTGTTGTTGTTGTAAATTTACAGTTCTTGATTAAGCACAGTTTATCCTAAATCAGCTTGGGAAGGTCACATCCAAGGAGGAGACAAGTGTTTCCCCTGTTGAGTAGCAGGGGCTGGCACAGCCTGATGCAAGCCACCCATGCAGAGCAGCCTTACCCACCAAATTAAGGCCTGCCTAAGTCTGGGCACCTTTCTCTGAGATGCCCGCACATAGATGTTTCACCATTTCTGCTCATGGTGTGTCCACCTTTGCCTTGCACCTTGCACGTCCAAGTGCTGCTATCTCAGGGGCGGATACTTTGCGAAGTGGCGCCCCCAGCCCCACAAGATGTCCGCCTGCAGCCCTGCAGGGGCCAGCTGCAAATACCAGCTGTGCTCAGTGGGGGAGCAAAACGCTGTCGTGTTAAAGCCTGTTAAAAGTTCTCTGAGAAGATGGGCCTGATCCAGCGCCCAGTATGGCAAGGGGGAGATAGATCTCCCTCTCCATGAAAAGCAACCTCGTTAGCGGCTCTAATTTAGCAGCCAGAGCTCTGTGTTTTTAATCACTCAGCAATTCGGCTCTGTTCCTTCCCCAGCACAGAGCATTTCCGATTTGAAGAATTGCTTTCCCATAATTAAATGAAAAAGGGTTGGTTGCAGCCCTCTGCACAAATTACTACCCTGTGAATGCAGAATAACGCATTTTAAGTAGTACTTTATTCTATTTATTGTACAGGTATTGATGCGTGCTGGATTTGTTCTATTTTGGAAACACTGCCATGGTAACTAGTCTCTGCTGACAGGGGCTTTATGTCAGAGCTGCAGGGGAAGACGCAGGAGCTCAACCTCGCGTAGCTGCCGAGGAGAAGGCTGCCAGCACCAGCCTCACCAACGCGGCCCCGGAAGACAGGCCGGGGTGCCCGCGTCCCCTTGAGCACGCTGCTCACTGCGAGGGGAGGAGAGGGGCAGCCAGCGCTGCCCACTCCTGAGGCGGAGACCAACAAATCTCAGCTGCGTTGTTTTTAAAGACGCTGCGGCTTCCCAAAGAGGTTTAATCATCCACATGGCTTTGAAGAGGAGAAGAACAGTATTAAATTAACTTAAATTAACAGTGCTATTTCAGTGCCATCGATACTTCCTCAGCCAGCGAAGCAGCCAGCGAGCGGTGTGTAACAGCAGCCAGCCTCTGCTGCCCGCGCGGCTGCTGCCTGAGCTCTGCCGCCCGCAGTTTGCAGACGCTCTGTGAAAAGCCGCTCCACTGCTGTTCTGAGGTACCGACGGATGCTTTGGGCTTTCCTGGGCTGCCATGGCTTGGTTTCACGGCCCTAATCCCCCTTCGCCTCATGCCCCCTCCCTTTGTCAAGCCTTGGTGGGATCTCCTTGAGCGAAGCTGCAGTCACCACAGCAGCAGGGCTCGATACCTGCGCAGCTCTCGGGAGACGTTCCCATTCCCGTGCATGGCTCCTTGGGGTTTTGCCGTCCCCAGCTCCGTTGCATTTCCATCTTTTTAAGCAAAAGATCAGCTTTGTCCTACACAAGCTGACAGCCTGATGCACTTCATTCTGGCTCTGCAAAGCCATCTTTGAACCCTATTCCAAGTGATGTTTATAAGCAGGTTTTAGCAGCAAGTCTGTTCTGAAAACAACCCCTAAGCAACCCGCGTCCTGCTATGAATGTGCTCCGAGGTTTTGCACCCCTGGGACAACAGGGGTTGCTCTACCCGGTCCCTGCTCAGGTGTCCCGTGACGAGGCCGAGCCAAGGAGCACCGCAACGGCTTGCAAAGCACAGAGCCCTTGCCAGAGTGATTGGTCTCCCACTGGTGAAAAAAAGCTGACAGCATCTACTGCCAATAGGTGTTATTTTAAGCAGGCAAAGTGCACATTTGCTTAGTGGCCTCTGTGGTATTGGAGGCACCCTGTTTACTTCCCATATGCTTTTGCTCATTTGAGCCTCTTTAGGTTGCTGCTGCTAATGACATTTGTCAGCGTAACTCCCCAAATCACGAAGCAGTGGGAAGAAACATAAATGGAAAGAGAGGACCTGCGTTTGCAACGGGTTATTTGCAGAGACTTTTCTTCTTACGTAACGGCTTGGAAAAAAAAAAAAAAAAAAAAAAAACCCTGGAAGACAAGCAGACACGCTCTCCTGCAACGGGGGTGAGGGGGGCATGAGGGGGAGCAGGAGTACGAGATCCATATGTTCATCCTGCTTCATCTCTGAGACTTGCAGCTCTGGGCTGCGATTTTCTGAAGTGTTAATTATAGGAGCCAGGGATGTCAGCCATGCTCTTAATAGAATAACTTAAGTGCCAGAGGGGACAGAAATAAAAATAAAAATTATGGGATGAGTAAAGGAATAAAAATAAATAAATAAAGGCCAGCTTTAGAAACCGCGTCCGCGGGAGCCGAGTGCGCGGCCGCCTCCTCGCCGCCTGCGCGTGCCACCGGCCCCGCTGCTGCATCTCGCCGCCATCCTGCGTTGCCAGGAAACCACAGGCCGCGTGGATTCTGTGAGCGGGTGCCATTCCCAAAGGAGCAGGGAGGAAGCGGCTTGGCTCCCTCCGGGAAGCCTCCTTGTGAGGAAAGGGGGCTGGGTGGGAGGGGGAGAGTGTCCCCATGAGGCCCTAAGTGGTGGTGCGATGGTCCCTGCAGCTACGTGGGTCAGTGGCGGTTTCGCCCAGGGCAGTAAAACTGGGGCAGATGCTTTGGTATTTGATCTCAAGACCGCTCAGGCTGTAAAGCCGTGCTGCCGGGTGATTTATCCACCGCCGCGCGGAGGGTCGCAAAAATGAGATGCTTCTGATGAAATGAAAAAGGGGTGATTTCCCATGGCTTTCCTGGCTCGCCTGAGGGATGGGACACCCAGCGCAGCACGCCGAGGGAGGCCTGTCCCCTGCCGTGGGAAAAGCGCGGCTCCGCCTTCCCCACTGCCAGCATCTCCCTCAGACAGCGCCAGGCGGCCATGGCGGAGGGTGGCGGGCAGGGACGGGAGAGAGGCCTCCTCAGCCGCCCGCCCCTGCCAGGGACGGCGCTGCTTGCCGGCGCTGCAGGCGCGCGGAGCGCCGCCACGGCCGAGCAGCCGGGCGCCGAGGATAAGGAGCACTGGCGTGTGCGGAACCAGCTGCCAAGGGAACTGTCGCTCCCAGGCTGCCGCTGAGGGCCCTGGCGCAGCCCGAAAGCTCTCCCTGGCAGCGCACGCTGGGGAAAGAAGTTTCAGTTTAAATACTGCCCAGGATTAAGGCTATTAGCAAGGTCAGAAGGGCATAAAGAAGGGTAGCCTGGTGCTCTGCAGATGAGCTGTTTTTTCTCCCATGGCGAGTCAAGCAGCAGGAAAACTTGCAAATTTCTTTCAGCTTGCAAGTCAGAAGGTGGAGAATTCCTCTCCGCATCTCTGCTCCTGGCAGGGGGTTGATTCTGGGTTTCCAGGCGTGTGAATACAGTCCTGGGAATCTCCCATGTCAATAGCCGTGTTGTTTGCTGATCCCAGGTAAATCACCTGTTTATCCCCAACAAGTTCTAACTGGGCTGATTGGCAGGACCAGATCGTGTAACCACAGAGCCTGCACTGTTCATGCTGTCTCAAGCTAAACAGTAATAGTAGTGTTAAAGCTATCCAAGAAAAAAAATATGTCTATATTATACATAATATATGTGTATACGCATACATGTATACGTGTATACATATATATATATACATACAACACAACAATAGAGTGGCACATCTGGACCTTCCTAGAGACTAGCAGTCATTGTACAGAAACACACCACTACTAGGTTTGGAAACATTATTGCCTGTACCAAAAAAATTCCCAAATGTATGCAATTAACTTGCCAAGTGTCTGTTATTTCTTTTTAAGCTTCATACTGGGACATAAAAAACAGACATATTCTAGTATTCACATCATACTTTAAACAAAATCCTGTTCATGTGCTCTCTGACCTTTTCCCATCCATCTCCTCTGTTGCTTGCAGCCATTCAGCACAGACATCCGACAGAAAGAGCACAACCAGCAAATCCTTCTGTTCTCAGCAGCATTGATAGTCCCTAATCTGGGATATCTGGGACTGTGTTTTCGTTCAAATTTTGACCATTTGTTTGCAATTCTTTTTGTGGCAGTACCTATTTTCATGCAATGGGTCTATCAGCTCCAGGAAGTAGGGCAATTGTTTTTCCACACCTATGTTCATGTTTAGGGTCTTTAAAAATTTTTTTAATTATTCATTGCATCATGGATAAACATAGACCCAACCCCCGCACTTTCGATCCCTCAAAAGCTGGGAGTTGTTGCAGGAGTACTATCTGCGTTGCATAGATCAAACCATACTCAAGGAGTTGAAGCACAGGGCCTTTAGCATAGAAACGTGGTGAGAGACTCTTTGAGTGACCACTTCAAATGTTCTTCTCTTGCATGAAGCCCTTCGTCTCTGAACCTACTACTTATCATAAATAATAATAAGGCAGCCTGTGAGCTGGATTATTGGAGTCCGCCTGGTCCTGTCCTCTGATATCCAAGAGTTCTTTTGTCCTTTCTGGGACCATCATTCTTCCTTGCAGTGTAAACTTCCTCACTGATCTGGAAATTATTACAGCCATTTAAATATGCTAATTGGAGGAATCAACAGGCAGTGTGAATCACTTTGAAAATAATACAGTGATTTGATGTTGTTATTAGTCAGGGCAGGCCAAGCTGGGCACAAGTCACAGGGCAGCTGGGGAAGAGAAGGCCATAAAGTGCAGTCTGGCCAAGAGCTGGGCTCGCTGCAATGCTGCAAAATACAGACTGTATTGTAAGGCCAACAAGGGCCCCGCTGGGAATGGGTACTCCACCATCGTACAGCACAACACAGAGTCAGTTCAGGGACAGGGTGTCTATGTGCAAGCGGCACCACTTGGCCCTGCATGTGGAGCACTTAAAAATTCCCTGGGAAAGAGCAAAGGGGTGAGGAAACAGGGCAGCCAGGCTTTGCTTACACCGCCCTGCACTGGGAGTATCCACATGCAATGAGCCTCCTGCTGTTGTCAAAAGTGGGTCATTGCAACTCATGGACAGCAGTGAGGTGTTTCATTTCAGCATGGCAACAAAACCCATTGGCTCTGGAAGGGATCCAGTTTACCAAAGGCAGCAAGGCAGTTTTCACTGGATGAACACAAGGTGCCGAGACAGCTTTTTGCTGCAGTCTCAGGTTATTTTCATACCTTCAAAATCTATGCCAAGGTTTCAGAAGATCATTTCCCTTCAAGCTTTTGAATCTCTATAGGCAGCTTCTCTAATCCCTTAGGCATGGTCTCTTGGCAAAGAGAGACAACCGCAGGCATAAGGTAGCTCTCGTACTGTCTTGCTCCAGCCTTGAAGGGTTTGGTTTAAATCCAGAGCTCATGGAGGGATCTTTAGTCAAGTTGCTGAAGCTATGTTGGATGTCCAGGCACTCCATACTCTGAATGTTAAAAGTGATGTTCCTCAAGCACTTGGAATTAATGCTAGATTTGCTCACCATATATTAATTCTAGGCTGGTAGTTAAAAAGAACAGCCTCACACTCTTACTGTGTTATTAATGGCACCGTGGTTTCAGAGACACATTTTGAATAAAAAAATAACAAAAACAAAACCCAGAAAGCTATTTGCAGACAGCATTAACACATTTCTTGAAGGATTGTTTGTGCAAGAAGACAAATATGTATATTGCTCCTCAAATGAGTAAGCATTCAAATAGAATCTTCATTTTGGAAAACAAAGAATAAAAAAAAACCCTAACAGATTACATACAGATGGGATATTTCATTTTCTTACTGCTTTGGGACTCTTCTTTCCTCACCTAGTTCAGTGATCTGGCTTTTACTCAAGGTTTTAGAATGAAGTATATCATGTTCTTAAGCATATCAAACTCTCCCTTCAGTCATTTCAAAAGGAATGGAGGTAAACAAAGGCATTCAAACAAAGGAAAATAGCACACGACACTTCATGAAAATCGCATATCTTTTAAAGTAATCATTGTATCTTTCTTTTGGATGACGTTGTTTATTGTAAGACATCATTTTTATTAAATACACTGTAATACAAGAGACTTTCCATGTCATGTCGAGAGAAGCTGGTCACATGATTCACAAACAAAACTTATAACACTGATACCTAGGCATCACTTTGAAAACAGCCAAGATGCAATGAAAGTTTTAAAGCAATGACTGCTATAACAAACTACAAAACAAGAACCACTAAATATTTGCACGGAGACATCACATTTAAAAATAAATAAATAAATAACAAAAAAAAAAAAAACCAAAAAAAAACAAAAAAAAAGAGAAAGATAGCTCTAAACACCAGGTCACAGTTTGGTGACAATATAGAGATTTATATTTATATGTAGATATCTCCCTCTATATCAGATGATAAAGAGAGATATCTAGAAATATATGTATACATAAAGCATAGGCGGAGAGCAGGGCTGGGACAAATATTTCATAATTGGTTCTCTCTCTATTGGTGATATAATTAAACATCAATGTTGAATTAAGTTACTTGTATATAAAACATTCTTAGCTGCTTTTCTTTAAGATACAGAAAGATACATATAAGTTGCAAGATATAGACCTCTAGAAAGATTTGAATTCATCTCTGTTTTCTTACATTTTCCTATCAATCAGCCTCACTACAAGCAGCTTCTATTATCCTTGCCCAAAGTAGTTAGTGTTTATAAAATACCAGCTGGTCATCATGCAGAACCCTCTACAAGCAAACAAAAAAACCCCATAGACCTGGTCTAGAATGCATAGACGGTAAAATAATACACCCACCATTTCCCATTTCTTCTCCTGAGACGTATACTTAAAAGATGGCAAAATAGTCACTTGGTTGCTGTTGTGAAATTCACAGTGTTTTCCCTGCAACATGTAGACTTTTTTTTCTTTTTTTTTTTTTTTGC
>VZSV01000301.1:438232-531189 GCA_013398735.1 Nothocercus julius
AGCGCAGGGCTACGAGGATGATCAGGGGCCTGGAACATCTGCCCTGTGAGGAAAGGCTGAGAGAGCTGGGCCTGTTCAGCCTGGAGAAGAGAAGGCTGAGAGGGGACCTGATCAGTGTCTATCAGTACCTCAAGGGAGGCAGCGAGGAGGATGGGGCCGGCCTCTTCTCAGTGGTGGCCACTGATAGAAGGTGGCCATAGAGGTAAAGGCCACAAACTGAAACATCAAAAGTTCAACAGGAACTTGGGGAAAATTTTCTTGACAGTGAGGGTGACAGAGCCCTGGCACAGGCTGCCCAGAGAGGTTGTGGAATCTCCTTCTCTGAAGATGTTCCAAACTCTCTTGGACACAGTCCTGTGCCACATGCTGTAGGTGACCCTGCGTGTGCAGGGGGTTGGACTATATGATCTCTAAAGGTCACAGAATCACAGAATGGTTGAGGTTGGAATGGACCTCTAGAGATCATCTAGTCCAACCCCCCTGCTCCAGCAGGGACACCTAGAGCACCGGGCACAGGGTGGCAGCCAGGCAGATTTGGAAGATCTCCAGAGAAGGAGAATCCACAACCTCTTTGGGCAGCCTGTGCCAGGGCTCTGTCACTCTCATGGTAAAGTTCTTCCTCACATGGAGATTAAGCTTCCTGTGTTTCAACTTGCCCCTTGTCCTGTCCCTTCCAACCTTAAGGATTCTATGATTCTATGAATTTATAGTTTCAGATGATCCTTATCAAGATTTGTGGACAGTGACAAAATGATGGATCTTGTCCACTACTGTATTTTCTATACTAAGAAGTAAACCAGGCCTGCAGTACAAAATACCATTGACAGAGTTTTTTGCAGGCATGGGTTTGCGCCCATCCATACATACATTCAATGTCAACTCAGCTTTGTGTTGCCTCACAAATAATACCCCAGACAAATGCCCTCAACTGACTGTCATCGACCTGCAATTTCCCAGCATCACTCAGAAGTTTATCTGTCGATACCCTGCTTTTGTCACAGTTACAACCTTTTCTGTCCAACCACCATGGGAAAACAAAGCTCTGTTGTCTCACAAAATTGTACAGTGTATTCCAGAAATGTTTCTCTACCCATTGGCCCATTTGCTCACATTTTGTGAGCAAAAAGGGCATGTCATTTTGTAAAGAATGAACAAATTTAATGCCATGCTTTGGCTGAGAAGATGCTATAAGGGAAAGCCCAGGGAAACTAACCTACAGAGACATGGAAAAAAATGGGCCCTATGTGGAGCTCCATAGGTAAGACACAAACCAAGACCTAGGAAAGGCACACAAAAAAATGTTGCTAAAGCAGCCCCAAATCATTCACTTAGGGCTTAACCCTCGCCCATGTGCAGCAGGAATAAAGGGATGGCTGGAGGACTTCAGCCTAGCCACATCAGTGGTGAGATCTGAGGAGATGGGGTTCAGAGGGCTTAGGGGCTCAGCAGCCAGGCAGCAGGTGCTGCAGGGTCTGACCAAAACAGATGGAGCAATCTCTCTTCCTATTTAATGCTGGTGACTATAGCTGGAAAATTGCCACCACAGCTCTAAAGAGAAGTTTATTTTCTTTAGAGAAGCACTTGTTGCTTTGCAGGTGCCTTTCTCACATCTTCATGAGATAAGGAATGTCCCCAGCAGCATCCTCCCAAGGGTCTGAACGTACTGAAACATCAAAATGTTCTGTACTTTCCCCATACACTTCTTGAGAAGCCAGCAAATCCAACCAATAGCTCTTGCAGATATCATGTTAGATAATCTCGTGTTTCTGATCCCCACTTTTAAGCAGTTTTTTACTCTGACTTCATGCAGTAAAAAAGTACAGCTGCCAACTTCACAATCTTGGAAAACAGTTATCTTCATTTATGTTCACAATTCCGGAGTTCCCATGATTCTTTGAGTATGGCATTGTAATAACGTGGCATAGTCCTTCATATATTCTCTAAATTCTCTAATGCTCTTTTTGGCAATAGAATAAAAGTAATCTTTATAAAAGTTTACTTGGTGAGCCGAATGAACCTGAATAAGTTAAGCCATGAGTTTCAGCCCCAGTCCTGCCCAATGCTCTGTCTGGCATGACCACGTTACCTCTACAGAGCCTAGCAGACCTGCAGCTCTGCCCAAGGACAGCTCTTTTGCATTTTGAGAAGCTCAGCATATGCTTCAATTAACTTTCATGTGACAAGTATATATTCAGTCTTTTGATGTAGCTGGATACTAGCTTATTAAACTGGGACCAAGCTATATCTTTTGATTCCTTTATTCATCTACCTCTAACAATACATCCTGTGTATTTGAGAGATTACAGAGATTCACTCTTTATCTTTTGCTCTTGTGACTTATTCCTTTATCTCAGGTTTATATAGTTACAGAGAAACATTCTCTGCAAAGACTATCATGTTTTATTGCTAAAACTGTAAGTGTCCCCTTCTCTTGGTGAACATAATCTCTTTCTTCCTCATAAAGTGCTGGCAAATGTTTCTATCAGCACAAAAAATATATATCAATAATTATTATTTTCATTTCTTCCATGCAAATGGTCTTTCAGGCAAAGACAAATTCTCCTCTAAAAATATCATAAATCCTACCCTGTTCAATTGCAGAAAAACAGTATTTTATTTTCACAGTCTCAGTCTAGGTAACAAGCAATACCATTCTAGTATATGAGGTTACTAAATTATGATATAAAGTGGATTATTTGCCAATAGCAAAAGATATGACCTTTCATTTTCATTTTTAACCCAATTTAGCTCATCTTTATTCAACAGGGACTCATGTCTTTAGTTTATTAATTCTAACATTCTAATTTGTCTTCACAAAATCACAGTATGGTGAGGTTGGAAGGGACCTCTGGAAATCATCTAGTCCAGCCCCATTGCTCAAGCAGAGAAACCTACTGCACGTGGCACAGGGTGGCATCCAGCTGGATTTTGAAGATCTCCAGAGAAGGAGACTCCACAGCCTCTGTGGGCAGCCTGTGCCAGGGCTCTGTCACCCTCACAGTAGAGCAGTTCTTCCTCACATGGAGATAGAACTTCCTGTGTTTCAATTTGTAGCCATTACTCCTTGTTCTGTCACTGGTCAACAACGAGAAGAGTTTGGGCTCATCCTCTTTACGATCCCCTCTCTATCTTCTCTAGGCTAAACAGGCCCAGCTCGCTTAGTCTTTCCTCATACGATAGATGCTCCAGTCTCTTAATCATCTTTGTCGTTCTACGCTGGACCCTCTCTAGAAGCTCCACGACCCTCTTGTGCTGAGCCCCAGAATTGCACCCAATACTCCAGGTGTGGCTTCACCAGAGCTGAGAGAGGGGCAGGATTCCCTCCTTCGACCTGCTGGCAACACTCCTCCTCATGCAGGCCAGGATCCCCTTGGCATTCTTGGCTTCAAGGGCACACTGCTGCCTCATAGTTAACTTCTTGTCAACCAGGACTCTCAAAACCCTCTCTGTGGAGCAGCTTTCCAGCAGGTCAAGCCCTAATCTGTACTGGTGCTTGGGGTTATTCCTCCCCAGGTGCAGGATCCTGTACTTGTCCTTGTTGAACCTCATGAGGTTCCTCTCTGCTCAACTTTCTAACTTGTCCAGGTCCCTCTGAATGCACAGCCACTGACAGCACAGCCCTCTGGAGCGCCAGCCACTCCAACCAGTTTGATACCATCTGCAAACTTGCTCAGGGTGCACTTTGTGCCCTCATCCAAGTCGCTGGTGAACAACCTGAACAGCACTGGGCCCAGTACTGACCCCTGGGGGACATCACTGGCCACACACCTTCAACTAGACTCGCCACCATTTATCACAACCCTGATATCACAACTCTGATATCACAACCTTGTCTTCTCAGAAAAGGGAAATGATGTCTAGAACAACATTTATTACACTGTAATTTCTTTCTTCAGTTGTACAGCATCAGTTCAATATCATGCGTCAACACTGTGTCACTGGAGATAAATTTTTCTCATCAGTTTCTGTGAAACGATAACTGATATGGGGAATACGAACAAAGAGTACTTATGCACAATTTCACACAATACAAAAAAAAAAAAGGACATCAAGTGAAATTAGTAAACAGGAAGTTAATGACAAACAAAAGGAGGCACTCTGCCCTGTAAGCTACAGCTGCTTGTGGAACTCAGCAGTGCTTATGAAGGCAAGAAACAATTCTGACAAAAGGACAGAACGAAGCAGAGACACCATTTGCAACTAAAATATCTCATTTAAATTCTAAATTGGAAGAATAAAGAAACTAGAGAAACTATATCTAATGTTGTGTTTTATACAGCACAAAAGTATATAGGGTCTGCCACAAATACAGGATAACTAATACACTGTATTAGGATAATGTACATAGAATTCCTTAGATATAGAATTGTGCACAACTTATTCTTCCAAAAAAGGAAGATGAGGTGCACTTGAGGTAAGATCAGATAAAGGCTCTGAAAAATATGACATGGTTCACCCCCTGATGGAAAAGTTCCATTTTGGAGGCACAGCAGGAAAACTGACTGAGTGGAAATCTGCAAAATAATAGAGTTCAGTGAGGTACTAATCAGGTCTTCGATGCCCTGGGATGAAGGGCATAGGAATGAGACGCTCTGTTCCTTTAGAATACCATTTCTTTTACTTTCAAATAAGAGTAATTTCACAATAAATGTGAACCTAAGTGAAAACAAAAGGAAGTATACTAGGTAGTTGAAACAGTGGAAACTCATTTTAATGTGTTTGATGAACACCTATATTTGTTCCTGGAGATGGGAATTCAGGACCTTGATGAACGAAAAAGGAGATAGGATTAAAATAAACCATAGAATTTCTGGCATGTTGAATCATGATGACCTCTGCTTTCCAAAATGCCTTATATTCTGTCAATGTTCCATATCAAGTTATAGCATATGATTACTGATCATTTCAGTGTCATGACTGGCAAGTCCTGACATTGAGCTCATGAAAAGAAGTCCTGTATTTTCCTTTACAACAAGTGGGCGCTACATCACTTGTGTCCTACTACCACCTCCACTTAAACAGCTAAGAGTCTGCTGGTTGTTCCACTAGTTGAGCGATAATCAGATGCCACAAGATGTGCTAAAATCTTTGCAGGCTGTAGAGGAATAGGATGTGGAAGAATATCAAAGAGATAGGTGATGTTCTGGGGCACGTTAACCTAACTGTACTATACTCCATGGTTTATGGCCACGTCAAGTACACCGCATACACAGACTCTGCTTATTATCATACATTGTACCACATGATGCTTATTTGCTGTTTACCTGCTATTTGCACCAGCTGAACTGTAATACAGGATGATCACATGCTTAGTAGCTGTATAAGAGCATAGGGTCCCCTTTCACCCCCACTCCTCACTATAGACTGATGCTCAGCAGTGCCTGGGACCTCCCTGTCATTCTCTTCCTCTCAGCTGGAAACTGGGGAGCACCCGTGCAGAAGCAGAGGTAATAAGCGCCTTAATTTGACCACTGTGTGCTTTGTGTTTGTGTGTCTACTCCTGTTGGGTGCTTGGGTGACCACATCACCCTGTCCTTACACAGGCTTTGTTATGACCATCTAAAGTGTTCAAGTCAAAGGCAAAATAAATTAGTAATGCAATTTTAATGAACTACTGCCTTTCTGATTTTTAAAACAAACAGTATACATAATACCAAATTACACTTTTTTGATTAATCCTGAGGAGGTGTCTGGGTTACCACGGCCAAGGAGGATTTAAAAGTAACCTCTACTATGCGTTGGCAAACTTGCCTCTCCAAGTCTCTGTTAGAGTTAAAAAAATAAATTGTTAGCTTTTACAAAAAGAAGGTTTGAAATGTAATGTGTGATAAGATGCTACCTGAACAATATAATCAATATCAATAGGTAGCAGTTAGACCAGTGCAAGCATGTTTGTACTTGGCTTTAGTGAAAGCGAAGTAACATACATCATAAGCCAATTTGTATGAACTGAGTTCACTAGGAAATCTTTACTCTGAATCTCAAGTCTGAGAACTATTTTCTCAGTAGTAGGTATCACAATGTTTTCCAATATTTCTTTTATGGAAAAACTTTTTTTTTTTTTTCCAAGTTTATGTAATTAGCATTAGGTTAATGTAGCATGTCTGGGTCATGTCAAGTTACATCATAGGAGAAGGGAGGAAAGAGCTTTGTTCATAGTTTTACTTCTTCCTTGTGAGCCACAAAAGTGTTCCTATAATGTATACTGCATGGAATCACTACGGTTTTTCTTGAAAGGCCTCAGATGTTCTAGTCCTTAGAATTTTGTTAGATAGACTCTTCCCCCTTCCCTGGGTGGCAAATTTGTCATATGACTTATAAATACCAATATTAGCAAAATGCCACAAAGAATGTGAGGCAAAAAAAGGGGAGAAGGGTGTCTTTTGTTCCACAAATTTTTGGAAGATGGGCAAATCTTCTGAGTTTTTACATCATATAACTGGGGGGAAAAAAATGGTTGTTTTAAGCAGGTAGCGCAAAAGGTAAATAGTGAAGTCAGCCATTTTATGTCCTATTTTGGCTGGTTCACAGACTACCTGTATGCCACCAAGCAAGTCAGGTCAGACCAAATAAACATTTGTCAACCACTGGCTGCATGAGTTCAGAAATGCACTCTCTCCAGTGTGAAGCATCAAGAAAGGAGAGCAAAGCTACATGAATATCAAGGAAGACCAGTAACATTACTGTTTTAGAAAAGCATATTTTGCTCTTCTCTGGGCTGATTTATCTCTACTTGCCTAAAGAGCAAGGGAGAAAAATGGTCTATCTTCAGGGCTTATGTTAGAAACACCTACACTGATAGTGTCTAGTCTGTCTATGCACCTACTCAGACACATTGGCATGGGGCAGAGAGGTGAAAATCACATCACTACTCAGGCAGATCCTAATAAACAAGGCAATGGTAAGGTGCTTATGTCCTTTTTCCTCTTCCACAACCTTACAGGTGTTTTCCGCTTCTCACTTTCTCAGGGCTGTAATTTCTCTACATAGATTGAAAAAATGCCTGAGAAAACTTACCCTAAAATAGAACAGAAAAAAAAAAGTCTCAGATGTTTTCCTTCCACTAGTTCTAGTCTTTGACTCCTCATTTGTACCATGACATCATTCCATGAGTTGAAACAGGTGTTTGCTGTGACATGAGGTATCAAAAACATGCAATATGATCATCATTAGAGATACTGATAACTGCTATTATAGAAAAAAGTAATTATTGCCTGTGCTTCATTCCTATGGAGTTTTAAAAGATCTACATTGTTCTTATCAGATTCATATGTTGAATTATTCCTAAAGCTGTGTTTAAAATACTGCTCTTGGATGCAAGAGTCAAAGTGTGGCCCAAGGAGTGATGAAAATATTTTATAGCTCTTGGCTAAAATTCTGCACTGGCATAAAGCAAGAATGTACAAAAACAGAGGGTTTGGCTCCATGGATTTGGGTTTTGGTCTTGCTTTTTTTTTTTTTTTTTAGTCCTTTGCAATATCTGTTTCTCCCCTCAACATTGTAATTTTCCTTTTGGGAAATGTTGGTCCGGTATAACACTAGAGCCTTGTATTTACAATGGCCCTGAATTTACATGACTGAATTTGTTCAACAACACTGAGCTGTAAACTCTGTCTGTAATGTCAAAGCAGCTTCTTGCTTCTAAAATGAGACGAGATAATCTTGTTGTGCAACCACCTAGGGGTTAGGTCAACCCCCTAAAATTTCCTTGTGTATGTCCATTCCCTGATGGCATGTCATCAGGTAGTGGTGCCTCCCTGAGAAAAAGCCCTTCAAAGTTGTTTATTACTAGGAAAGCCTATTGAACACAGTAAGATCACAGACAACTTACAAGGATTTAGAGCTCTGGAACCCCCCCTCCTAATATGAAAATACCTCTTACCATAGCAGTGCAGCACTGAGCTGGTTCCTTCTTCATGCATACTTACAATCGTCTGTAGATGAATAAGAATCCTATTAAGGATTATCTCCTTTGCTTGCTGAAGTGCTGCAATGCTTAATTAATTCAAAATAAGAGTATAAATTTAATTTTAGTCTTTGGCTTGGAAATTACCCAAATAAAAGCAGGATCTGCAATAAAACTGGAAGCTCAAAAGTTAGACTCCCCACATTTAAATACAGACCCTGAGGCAGAAACCATTATATTGTTCCAGTTTTACATAGATATCTAGGAAAACCATTTATTTTTTTTGCTCTCTTTTGTTTAAATTATATGTCAACTGTAGAACCATCCACACAAATCTTAAAACAGAGCACTTCCAGTCTCCAAAGTTGACCTGATGCAGGAAGGCACGGGATATGTCAAAAATGAGCTAAATCTATCCATCTATCTATCCATCCATCCATCCATCCATCCATCCATCCATCCATCCATCCATTTTTTTAAGAAGTGCTGAATGTCTAAAACTGTTCAGTTCAATTTGCTTGGGGTTTTCTGAGATAATCTACAACTCCCATGTTTTGGATATTAGGAATAATTTATGTTAGGTCTCCCAAATCAACTTCTTTGAAAATAGGACACACATAAAAAAATCATATTTAATTTAGGCTACTACTAGGTTTTTGACCTATGCTTATTCAGTGCTACCATCACGAAGTCCTATGGATGCATGAGGCTCCTACGTACCCTTGCAGGAGATATTAATGTAATAAAAACCTATTATCATCTCTTTCTAGTTAATTGTAAAAGTTCAGGATACTACTCACCATACAGGCTGAATTTTAACTTCACTATATTCTTACAGAAAACCCTTTAAAATATTGTTCCATAAAGCCTGCATTTCCTTTTTAAAGGCATCCTGCTTTATATGGTGACTCTTCAGATATGTTTATGATGACCCACATAGAGTATTATCAAATATACTCAGTGATGTTTTTATTAAAGTGTGCTGTGCTTCAGGCCTTAATGTATAGTTTTCTTTGTTTTCTTGCCAGGCAAATCTATTATTCTTCCTGTATGTTAGGCTGTCACCCTGGTCTAACCCTGAATTTGGCCTCTAGGGTTACTTTGGTTGAAAACTTCTCTGTATCTTGTATCTATCAGAATATTTTTACTTTCTGGTCTTCCATGTCCTACAGCATGTTGGTGAGTTTTGAGGTTCCCATTAGCCCTGACGCTATACTCATACCGCAATCCCATTTTATTTTTCTTTCCTCCCTGTTAGATAAAAATTACTCTTTAAGACATATCAGTCACTGAGCTGATACGAATTCTAGCTTTTGTTAATGAAAGGCAGATGCCCCACCACATTTTTTCCTGAAAGGATCTTGCTCCTACCATAATGATTTTGAGTTTGGAAACTGACAGCACTGTGCAAGACCCATTATGTATGGATGTTTCTGCTTTCCAGGACATCTGAAACAAGTGTAATCCAAGTCTTCTGGATCTCACCTGTTGCCTAATCACAGACCAGCTGACACTGACAAAGAAAAGTACCTTGCTAACATGCATGCAAATACTGACATTTTAAATAAATGCCCTTCAATTTAATGCACTGAAAATTTAACTTATTTTCATTTCTTTTCAATTCTTTGGAAATGCATAGTTATTATTTGTTTGAGGGATTGGGAGCTCTGTTGATGAATAGCATGAACTAGGTAGGAAGGAAACGGAATTAATACAAGATCATGAAGATTCTGTCAAAATATATTCCACTTAGTTTTGACATGTTGCTTACTTCTGTTTATAAAGGATAATATTTTATAGCATAAGAGTAAATGCACTGTTGGATTTTGGTAGACGTAATTAACCATTTATGAGATCTTACTGCTACAGTCAGCATTAAATCTTTGTCGGCAAATGAAAGAGAACTCCAGTTCTCAGACAGCATTGCTGAGCTAGAGAAACAGTGAAATAAGAGTTAACCATTTGAAACCCTACAATAATGTTTCATGTACTTTTTTGCCTGTTTTGAAGAAACAGCTATGAGTACCTTATACAATCCAATACAGACCACATATCTATCAAATGGGAATAAACTCTGACATTTCTGAGTGAAATTCAATCTGACTTCTTAATCTTTAAAGAAGTCAGACAGATTCCCAGAAGCCACAGACCTCTTGTGACCATCCTGATGCAATAACCACAGGAGCAAGTCATGGTCTCAGAGCCTGTGACCTGGCCCTGGAGGCAGAGAGGGAGACCTTACTCTGTTGAACAAGCCTCCTAATGGGTTAGTCCCTCTGATGAGCACTTACTCGTGTTAAGGGCCTGTTTACACTCAGACCGTTTAATGAAGAAACATCCACTGGAATAACTAACAGCTCAACAGCCTAGCCACAGGGAATGGGGGAAAGGAATCAAGGCAAATACAACAAAAGGGGATTTGGAGATGGAGGGAGAACAGAGGGTTGGAGAGAGAAAGAAAAATGGTCACAGCCACAGGCCGGGTCATGTAGGAGTGGAGGGTAAGGCAGCCTTGTCTCTATTGCAAATGGACTCTAAAGCACTCATGAAACCACCAGTGAGCACTGTATCCCATCAAGCAAGAGCACCATGTCCCATCAAACTCTTACGTACTGTGCTCTGTCCCCCTGTGGATGGGTTGAGGGCTGGGAAAGGTTCCTTTTAGCCCCAGTCTTGCATATGCCTTTAAACTCATCTTTACTCTTTCCAGCTTCCCTATTCACTCAGCTTCACTAGTCCACCCATGGCACCCCCTAACATAATAACCTCCCATGTAAGCTGACATATGCTCAAGAAACTACCAAGTTACAAGGAACCCTTTCCGCTTGTGCAGAAGGAACGCGATACCCAGAATGAATACTGCTGAAAGGAATGCAATATTCTGACTAAGCATAAGCAGTGCTTCACCTCTCCAAATGGAGGACACAAAAACTGCAGTGTCCTTACTAATTTGTTTTTCTCTGGACAGAGAGAAGCAGGCAGGAGGGGGAAAAAGTAAGAGACGAAGGCAGATTCATCTCCCTCTCTAAGACAGCACAGAGAGATGCACCGTCCTCCAGGTCGCTGTGAGCCTTACCTGCAGGGGCAAGGTCACCTTGGACTGGTTTCTGTGGGATCTCACAGACGTTGGAAGGCCCTGGTGGGACTGCACTTTTCAGCTATCACCAGCACAAACACGGCTCTCCCCTGAGCCAGGGAGCTGTGCCTCCCTGAGCAAGCTTCTGGGCTCTCCTCCATATGTCACATATGAGGGGAAACTCTGGCAGAAATCTGGGGAAAGCACACAGACTCGCCAAAATCCCCTAGGTTCCAGGGACTATACTTGCCACCACAGCATGTGGGTGGAAATCACTGCCGCAGCCTATGCTGATGCCTGTGCCATCCAAAATACTGCCTGCATATGCGTTTTGCTTTGCAGCAGATTTACAGCTTTTGGTCATTCTGCATTTGCAGCAGGCATTGCCCTTGCAGTGTTTAACACTGGGCCAATAATCCTTTATTTATTATTCATGTCCTTGTTCTCAGCTTAATCTGAAATACACAACTGGCAGGGTCAACATCTATTAACATCTTCTATAATTTATGTCTAAGGCTTAAATTCTGTCATGAGATTTCTGCACTGAGAGTGAAATTCATCTCTGTGGGGCAAGGCCAAGGCCACACTGTGGCAGTCGTACACAGCGCTCTCAATCAGAGGGCAAAGGAAGAACTACTAAGCACCGCTGTTTACCTGCAATAGGATGGATGCTACTCTTTACAAGGTATCTGCCACAAATGCATCTCCAGGATAGCTAACGCTAACAACCTGAGTCACAGAAACATCTTTTTATCATCTTTTTATCATGAAAAGTGTTAAGATTGTTTATTAAAGATATATAACATATCATATTTGATATAAATGTCAATGCTAAAAAAATAATGTTAACACTATTATGACAAGAAAAAGATTTTGTTTGCAGAGAAATTGCAGTAACTTAGAGGAAAGATAGTTACATCTACCAGCATAGCTGGGATGCAGATAGTAGAATTAATTGCTAAAGAAATAGAGAATATTTTTATATCATGAAATGGTATGTGGAAGCAGCCCATGTGCAACTGAATTCTAGATCGTTTTGTTTTGTGTTGGCAATACAAAGTAGACAAAATTAGTGTTATCTTATTTAAAGGTAGAGATAGAGGTATTTTATTTAAGGACTAATTGATAGAAGAATCACAATATGAGATGTTTTGGCTATCATGTTAATATATTGTGATTCAAAAGTATCGAACCAGAGTATGAGGATGGGATAAATAAAGTAAGAATCAACAAGGCAGCATAAAGTGCACCTTATGGACAGCAAAGTTCTCCCCTTAAACTTCTCCTTGCTAAGAAAATCCAACTGATTTATGCAAATTATTCTTGACGCTACTTGAAGCCTTATTAATTTATTCAACAAAACTGCAATGCAAGATACTGCTTTTTCTGAGAATTTTGTGTGATGTTTTGAAATGCCTTTGATCCTGCATTGGCCAACGTATTGGACATTTTCACAAAATGAAACATTTGGAACAGTTTTGAAGAAGATAAGTTGAAACATTTTCAGCAAAACAAAACAGCCAGATATTCCTATAAGACTTAATTTTGAAATAGAAAATTAAAACTAAATTTTCTTAGATAACAGAAATACTGATACTGAATTTAGGTCACATTTTTCTATAGCTTTTTTTTTTTTTTTAATTGCAAATTTCTTTATTATTCCTAAAGGGAAGCAAAGACCTACAGAGATGAAAAATCTCAGCAGTGTCACCCATTTGAGACCCTGGGGATGCATGGGAGCATGATTCTTCTGTAGGGCAGGTTCCTGCAGAGAGCAGCACCTGCTTGGGTTCCAGCAGCACCATGCCCAGGGGCCACCCTGTGTGCTGCGGGCCCTGGGCAGTGTGGCATGCAGAGAGGATGCCAGGGCTATGAGCAGCAACTTCTTTGCAACATCCTTTTTTCTTGCATTATTTCAATTTTCTCTTCCCACAAGAATTCCTGGAAGAACTTCCCTTCCTAAAACTGTTCTATGTACAAGCCAGATCATCAATATCTGTCCTGAGGCAAGACATATTTTAAAGGTATTCACAGGCAAAAAACAAACAAACAGTGCTTCACATACGATCAATAAGTCATGTCTTAAAACAACTGGATCCAGACAAAGCACTGAAACACACGACTGGGAACAAACGTATATTGAGAAAGGGATAGATTATGTGACAGGCTAAATAAAAATAAGCAACAACAAAATGATAATTTAATCGGGGAGTCCCTCTGAAATTTCTCTTGGCATATTCTATCCACTGCAAGTGAAACGATGAAGGAAATTACCAACACTTTTTTGGATGCATTCTGCCTCCCAGACAAAAAAAAAATCCAAAATCTGAAATAGTCGTATTAATATATCTAGCACGCTTTCCTTCAAAGAAGAACTTTGAAGGAACAAATATTCTTTCTTTGAAAGAACAAATAAGCACAGGTATATCACTACAGCATTAATCCCTGTAACAATATTTGCATATTAAACTGCATTGTTTACCACAGACATTATAAAGCATTTATACCTCAGGCAGCACAGGACGAAATACAGCAGAAAAACCTTAAAAAAAAAAAAAAAAAAAGACTAGACTAGGCTGAGGAAAAATAAATAAATAAATAAGGACTCTTCTCCACAGCAACTCCCTGCTCTGTGGGAGAGGGGAGCACTGAATGGGAATCTGGCAGAGCCCTGTCTGCTGTTCCAATGAAAATGTGCCCGCTCTGCAGGCTACATTTTTCTTAAAAGTCACGTCCTGCCATTTGCTATAAGTTAATTGGCTCCAGAGTAAATGTCATCTCTTAATCTGAGCTAATTTCCTCTCCTCCTCCAAGTGAGCACTACCATAATGTCTAACCTGTGATCAAATGCAACCACATCAGAGTCTTCATTATTTTGTTGCCCCTTCTTCCTCCAGGGAGAATCAGGATTTTCCCGATTTCCCAGGGTGTGGGGTTTGCAAGGTGCGCCCTGCACAAGGGAGCACGTCTGTGAGGCAGAAGGAGGGCACCGGCACGTACCCCCTCCATGAGCAGACCTGCTACGGGGCAGCAGTCGCTCAACCTCAGGCGTCTGCAGCGGGATGCCGACGACTGCGTCTTGCCCGCCACGCTGCCAGCACGCCCCCCGCGCCGTCGCCAGCGCTCCCCGCGCCAGCAGCCCGGCGTTGCATACTAATTGGCACTTTTAATGACTTTTGCTCGCTTGCCCTCCTGTCTCCTCCTGAACTGCCAGCTCCGAGACAAGGAGCCTGGCTGCCATGGTAACCGAGCCTCCGTGTGCGCAGAAAGCCCTGTTTTGAGCAAATCCCAGTGGTGAGGCTCAAAAGGGGATGTTGGGAGGATGCAAAGGTGGAGGAGTGGGAAGAGGGGACTCCAACCATGTGGGAGTTCTGCGAGGCTGATGTGGCTGCCCAGCCAAGACATGCACACGCTGTGCATGTCCTTGGCATATGAAAGCACCTGTAGAATGGAAAAATGGATTCATCCTCTTTTGCATACATTTGTCTTCATTTCAAAAGTTTCTCACGCCCTGGATCTGCCAACAGACTGGAGCAGACATCCCTAATGTGTGTATTGGTCAGGCTGTCAAAAGGGAGTTAAAAGTCCCGAACACGGCTTTCACACATGAAGGACCATGTGCAGTCAGATGAGTGCTGCCTACAGCGAGCCAAAGCTCCAAGAGGGCTTGAGATCCTCCAGAGCACAAGCTGTCGCAGGACAAACTCTTGCCCTGGCAATTTGGTCCCTGCTTCCCTGCAGCAATGGGAGCTGCCCTGTTGTCCTTGGGACTTCTAGGCATATAATGGGGAAAAGATGAGTGTACACTTATTTCAGAGTTAGCACCCCAAATGCAGTCTCTGAAGGACACCCTGCCTTAATCCAAGCAAGGATTCCAAACTTGATCCCAAACTTGGAAGCTTTAAGGCCAGCAATGGAATATTTCCTTGGATGCCATTCTTTCTACCCAAAGGTCCAAGTGACATGATTCTTTCTTTCAGGGAGTCCTCAGAAGGTCAATAAAACTGGCATACTCTCAGAAATACCCAAGCAAACAAAACAAGGAAAGAAAAAAAAAAATGTTCTTTTAGTGGAACATTCACAAAATTTTAGATTGTGTCAGCAATTTTCGAAAGACTACATGGAGCTGATTATATCTCAGCAGCCTGTCTCATGCAAAAGACTGAACGAATGTTTCAACTCTCATTCCTTATCCAACAACTCGAACAACCAATTTAGCATTGTGAATGCATTTTTAAAATCCAAAACAGAATGTCCTGTGAAGTTATGTATAGATTTGAAACTGAAATATTGGAGACTCCTAACAAAAGTCTTGTTTCATATTCCAGTAAGGCAGTGAGCTCTACTGAGGCATTGGCTAGGGAGCACTCAGAGGCAGTTCTTAGACATGGCAGCTAAGGACCATCCTACTGCATCCCACAGTGATGCTTCCCCGTTAGCAAAGACCAGCAAAAGGAGTCTTCTACTTGGATTCTCACTTTCTAGAGACTTTGTCTATGTCATCCTGCACCTGAACTTGCATTGATGAAGGCAAAATTCCCACTGCAGTTCTGACAGGCTGGGAAATGACAGCTTCTGTAGAAGAAGATCCCACCCACCAGCCTGGTGGCAGTCCATGAAAATGCCAGGATGCATGTGGATAAAGGGCATCTGGCAGATACAGCATCCGTGGATTTTCAAAACACCTTGGACAAAGCTCTTCAGGAAAGGTTATTAATAAGAAATTAAATAAAATTAAAGAATATTTGGAGAAAATGTCTTTTTATAGTTTGAAGACTGGTTAAAGGACAGGAAGCAGAGAATAGGACTTGAAGATCACACCCCTGGTCAGAGAGGCTGCAACAACGAGGTCCCACAGGGGTCAGTGCCAGGACCATCTATATCCACAAAATTCATCAACAGCCTATCGAAAGGAATGCATTGTCATATCACCCAGGTTTGTGGGTCACACTGCTTTTGCAGATGCAATCCATAAGGATCTCCAAAAGCACAGTGGGAAACAGAGCTGCAGTTGAGTTTCAGTGTAGATAACTACACCTACAGTAAACATATGTGTTAACCTAAGTTTACACTCAGAACCAGCAGCTACAGCTTGGGAGGAAGATATTGGAGGCATCTCCGATACCATGAGCATGAGCAGAAGCAGGCAAAAAAGCCTGTTGAGCATCATCAGGGTAGATACTGAGAACAAAGCAGAGGACTTAGTTTGACATGTTACAAAGTCATGCCATGTTACAAAGTCATGGAGGCCTCCCTTCTTGAGTGCAATGTGACTGTTGGTCTCTGCAGTTAAAGAAGAATCAAATACAGCTAAAGAGGCACAGAAAAGGGGAACTAAAATGCTTAAGTTGAGGCTTAGAAAATCATGAAGGTGATGGATAAAGTGAGGCTGATCACCAACAGCTGCAGAACTGTTACCAACAGAGTCTGAAATACTACAAGAAGGCAGTCAATGAAATTATAGGATATCAGTTTAAAAAGACATAAGAAGGTAGTTTTTCTTCTGGAATTAGCTGCCACAGGTGGTTGTGAAGGCAGACAGTATCAGCAGGTCCAAAAAAAGATTAGACAAACTTATGAATAACTGACCATAAACAGATACTACATGGAGTTGGCAGTGATATACCCTCTAACATTCCTAATCCAAGGATTAGGTATTAGGGTCCATTAGGGTTCAGGATAGTGGACTAGTGCAAGGAAATGGACACAGAAAACAGCTAGAATTGCGCGCTATCCCTGAACAACATTTCATACCATTGCATCAGAGTCAGAATACTGGGCGAAGTGGATCATGTCCTGTATTCTCCTTATACCTCCTTCCGTATTTAAATCATGATCTTGTCAGCAATCATTTAATGGTTTAGAATACCTGAATTCACGTAGTAAAATTCTTACAGAACTGAAAAAATTGAAAACATTCTAACAACCAAGTTTTACAGAAAGGCAATAAGCGCCTTTAATCTGTAAATAAGTGCTTAGGAAGCACTCAGTATTTTCAATCTGTAATATTTCTGAGCAGGGAATGTCAGAGAACGTTTCTATTCCCAACCCAGAAGCCATTTCTTGCCTCTCATTTCCATACACTGAACTGGGACACCTCAGTAAGGTGAACCTGGCAGCCTTTCAATATGGGGAGTGCATAGAAAAGGTGCTTTCAGATACTTTCTTCTCTGGTATCACTCTTGGAAGAGAAGGAGTTTACGAGGAGTGTGATTTAGTCTTAAGAGCCAGTTCAGTCATTTTGAAAAAGGATCACAGTCATATGCATAATAAGCTTACTTGCGCAGATCAGGACAATGTCTGCTTTATCTGGACAGAATAAAATGACTGTGCCTATGAAAAGTCTAATTTTCAGGATGGCCTGTTATTTGCACCTCACTTTTCCTGCTCAGTGTCTTGTAGATGTGCATTTCACATCAGCAGGATGGGGATAAAATTTCTGTTTAGGGGGAGTGGGGGAGAAATGACGAAAATTCTCCCTTGCACATTAAATTAAGACATTATGAACTGTTAGAAGACTTTTGGCATTCTGTAACATGATCTGGGAAGTGGGATTTGTAAGCAGGTGAACATAGGTATGGACAATGGATAACAACAGAAGAATTTGTAAATTTACTTCATGAGTGCAACTCATCACACATTACATAAGTATGACTGCTGTAATATGACACATATGATATTTAAATTCCTAATTCTTTTTGTTTCAGAGTGAAAAATTCCAGCAGTTGCCAGCTCCACTGGCAATCTAAATAAGCATTATGGAAAAAAATTTTAATTATATGACCTAACAATAATTTTCCACAGGACTTCTGTTTAATTCAGCACATATGCTAGACAGTGCTCAGGAAATGAAGGAACTGAGTTTAATATTTCTTTTTCTCATCACACAGTGTGTGGCCACCTGCCTAACTTCTTGCATAAGTGACTGTATACACACATAAAAGTTCTTCCTAACATGCCTGCAATATTATTTGACCTTGGAAGGTTCAAAACTGTAGTAAAAATAACTATTTCCTCACCTGTTGGACTATATTATAGCCAAACTGCTATTCTAGAAGAATATAGAATGCTTCATCACTGGAACCAAGCCTCAGGAGGATGGATAAGTTGCTGCAGATACTAACACAGCAGCCAACCTCTTCCCAGCAATGTATTGTTATGGCTTGGCTATGTCATGGAAAATCAGCCCTAAGCAATGTGGTGGAGAAGGTCACAACAATATTTTACTTTGGAAAGCATTCAGCAATGTAGCCCCTCTGTAATCCAGCCCCAGTTGCCAAAACTGTCTGTGTACAACCCCTTCTTTTTATGAATATGTAATAATTGATGACTGTTTACAAACCCAAAGCAAAATGAAACCAAATGAATATCTGCATCTTTTAATTTCATGACCTAAATCTGATATACTGCAAACTGCAAAGATGACTGTTTTTCTTTAAAGAAGAAGGAAGCATTGAGGTGACGGGTTGGAACTTGCAAGTTTTGAGTTGAACCCCAGAAGAATTCCAGAACAACAAGCAAACTTTGGGCTTTCCTTGTGTTCTAAAGGGATGGGGGATTTACTACTTGGAAGGTAGTATTCTTTAAATAGCTGCCTCATAATAACTGTAAATTAACATGCCTGTCCCCAGAAGTCTCAAGATTCCTTTTAAATTCTAAGCAGTTACTCTGTAAAAGGCTGGGGATATTATTAAAATTGCAGCTGCACAGAGATGCTGGGGATTCAAAGCTTGGGATTTCAGTGAGGAGCAAAAGTGCCTTCACCACTGCCTTCAGACTAGTGAATTCTGCTGCTCAAGGTCCCAAGTGACACCAGTGAAGAGCAAGGCCAAAACAATGCACCCAGAAACCTGCTGCAAATCAACCTACTGATCTCAGTGTTATTCAACCTGATCCTAGTATCAACAACAGAAGAAAAGATGAAATCATCAAGGGAACTTTAAGAAAACTCCCTCACAGAATACTGTCTTTCTAGGTGTGGCAGGGAAGTGCATTGAGAGATAATCTTTGACCTCCTGAGAATAACAGAAACAGTCTCACTACATATTTTCTGCTTTTTTATCTATCAGGAAGATTAGAGTTCTAGCCCTTTCCCTATATTCCCCATGAGATGAAAGAGAACTGTTGGATGAGTGTCATGTTTGTTGTGGACTTCTGTGTGGCTGCTGCTATCTTTGTCATTGCATCAGGGATCTCCAGAAACTGAACTTAAGCTCTAGGTTGGAGCTAAGATTATAATGGGTTCGTGCTCTTCATGAAGCAAGTATGCAGCAAGATATGCAAGCACTAGTAGTAGTATCTAGTATCTAGTAGTATCTGCTCTGCATTGAAACTTGAGTAAGAATTATGGTCTAGCATGGAAGCCTCTATGTTCTTTCACTTTGCATGCAAAGCTGTAGTTTTACGACAAAAGGCAACCTCTGCGGTGCTGAGCCTGCAAGGGTTGTGCTAAACCTTGTCACCTTGTTGCAAACAGAAACCACTCATGTTTTTGAGACTGCCATGAGCTGGGAAAGAAAGTTTAATTTGTCATCATTCTGGGAAGAAATGATAAGGAAACAGAAGGAAGATACACATGGAGCAAAAGAACTGTTTACATGTCTTCATCCTTTAATGTTTTATCCTGACTTTACCTTATGATAAATGCAGGACACTGGCAAGAGACAAGGACAAAGCAATATTCACTGTGACTCAGACAGAAGCATCTGTAAAACTAGAAACTAACTTGCCTGGAATTTGGAGGATAAAAATCTAATTAAAGTCAAGGGAAGTAGATCGAACACAGAATTAAAAAGAAGATAGATTTTTTCAGAGTCATAGAGTAAATGCAAGGTTAGGCCTGTTTTTCTGTTGGTTGCATCATTTTGTCTGCAATGAGAGAAGCTAAGGAGTTACTTGTAACAGTTGCAGAGCTAGTGGCAGGTATTTTGATGAACTAGGAATATTTTCTCTCTAAAACTTTGCCCTTGCTAGTACTCAGCCACTGTAAGCTGTGCTTCAGTGTACTTCAAGGCACCAGCTAAAAATTGCAAGGGACATCCTGACTCCTCAGGTCCACTTCCATCCTATCACATTCTCTTAAATTCCTCAATACCACCTTAAAAAAACCTCATTTTTCTCCCCAGCATCCTTGTTCAAAGTCTGTCCAAGGGTCCTCTGATGGTCAGAAACTTTCTACTAATCTCATGCTTAAACTCTTCCATGGACATCTTCTACTCATTTGTTCTTAGATAAACACTGTCCTTTAGTCCTTAAATAGTTTTTCTTCCTTCACTGATGTTTATTTATTCTTCTGTTGCAATTATATAGAACAGGGTTGTTGTTTGTTTGTTTATTTTTTGTTTTGTTTTGAGCTGTCCTTCAAAAAAAACTTCAAGCAAGAATGCCCTGGCACCTATGATGACAGAAGTGGTCCTGTCCTTCCCACAACCTTAAAAAAAAAAGGCTATTCTTCAGCTGTACCGTTTCACCAATGCTGCTTGTTCAGCAGTTGAAGAAACACTTGTACTGATGCAGAAGAGAGGGTGATGCAGGAATTAGCTGCTGGCAGTAGCAAAAGAGCAGGACCTTCCCTTTCAGCAGCAGGTTTTGCTGAACCACAACCTTAGTCTTCTCTCAGAAAATAGACTCTCCAGTTCCCTGACTCATCTAGCATCTCTTTTCTATGTTCCAGGTTTAGCCTTCATATCTACAGACCCATTAGCCACCTTGCCTGTTTTCTTCTGCTCCTCTTAAAATCTGATGTTAAAAATTAATTTAGTTTCCAAGCCAAACTAATTCTTATTTCCACGTCATAATCTCTGTGGTGCCATGATCTTCCTCATCCTCTTTACATGTAAACAGTTGAGGGATCTTCTATTGTATATTTTTACATCCTTTACAAAGTCAGTCCCATGCTGCTTTTTGTCACTTTTCAGTTTATCCTCCAGGACCTAGCTTTCTTTGTTAATCAGCCTTTCTCCATTTCTCTTGTATTTTTATTTACTGTCAATGTCCTTTAAGAGGTGATATCAGAGAAGGTTCTGCAACCTTTTGTTCCTCATCTTCTCCTCTCATTCAGGGACACAATTTCCAACTATTTTTTTTTGCATTTTTATTTAAATAAAATCTACATTTTCTCAGTACTTAAGTCTCTGATACGGTTGGTGCTAATAACCAGTTCCATTCATATCTCAGAGTTGGCCCTTGTGAAAAAGCAGTCAGAAAAGCAAGCTCAAAAATTTGAGGAAACACTTTTGTCAGAGTCAAGATTTCTGAGAATCTTACACAATTTTTAAATCTGCCACAAGTCCTGTGAATTCCACTTAGAATAAAAATGATTAAACTCCAGGTGCTGAATAATTGCCTACTTTATGTAACCTGAAGGCTACATGGATCCAGATATTCCTTTCTTTCCTTTTCTAGTTTGGCTGCTTTTATCTTTTAAAAAGATCTATTAAAACTGTGGCAGACCCCTGCCAGATTAAACAGAATAGCTAGGAAACAAACACTATTTATATATATATATATATGTATATATTTTTTTTTTGCTTATATGTGTCTATTAACATAACAGTGTTTTCCATATCCCTGGTGACATGACTGAGCATATATCACCACAAGCTGTATTTCGACCAGCTAACTTGGGTTTTGTGAGCAGCACACAGAGACTTACACCCCAGAAAAGGTGCATTCACCCTGTTCCTGTGTAGCTTTGCAGTCTGCATGAAGCACATGACGTTTTCTGAGCCAGCAGTGCCTGCAGAGCACACATGCCTTCAGTCTCAAGTAATACAGTGGAGCTGCACAAACTTCTCTGCAAAATGCCTTTGTATTTCCTACTTTATGTAATTTTAGCTATGCTTAAGGCTGTGTTTAAAGGGCTTCTTACTGCAGGTAATACAACTTCCTCTGTTGCACAGCCTTCACTTTCCTCTTTTTGCATTTTCAGTTCTTTTTTCTACCAACTAAAGCTCATTAGGACAGAAAACAAGAGAGTTCATATTGCATAATACAGAGGCATATACAAGCTGGCATAGCTCCAAAACCACCACTTAGTCTGTCTCTAAACTGCCATGGAAACATTTGTTGTTCAAAACTGTATGTTCCTCCAAGTATGATTGATGTAAGAGATCACAACCGTGTGTGTCTATGCAAACAGGTAGGAGTTGTATAAGATGGACCTTTCAATCTTTTGCAACAGAATTCCCTCTGCAGAAAAGGGCAATATGAGGCCTGTACTTAAACAACATATAAGCTTTGTTTTGTAGATTCAAGCAGAACGTGTTAGCTTTCTGCAGAGCAATGATTTTCAGTCCCTGTGCATTGGCATTAGGCTTTATTTTAACATCAGTATGATTTTTTTCCAAGGAATTTCTCAACACTAAGTTCTTTTCCCTAAAATGCTGATATGGCTTGAAGGGCCAGTTATAGAATAAGTGAAGATATTCAAAGAGCACGGAAAAGTCATTCTACTGAAAACAGCAAAATTCCATTTTACATTGGTGCTTTCAATGTAGAACACAGGACGTGCTGCCAAAATTATGACATGAAATATTCAGCTCTATTCGGATCTTTTTTCTCTGTGTCTTGTTTTGCTAAAGATGATTTAAAACTCTGCTTGCTGAATCCAAAAAACAAACAGCTCATGCATATGACAGCCTGCCAAGAACGCAGGACCCTGCCCTTCGCTTAGCTCACAAGCAAGAAAAATCTCCTGAAAGTACACTGCCAGCCAGCTATGCTGTACTAAATCTCACCGTCAAAAAATAACATTGGCAACATAATCAGTTGCAAAAGGACTGTATGCAGAGCAGTAACTTGCAAATCCCAGCCTATGTCAGTTGGCCTCTTGCAACAATTTGTTGGTGACAGGCATGTCCTAAATTAATCTGAAAATAATCTATATTCTCAAGATAACATTGCTTTTTAATTTTTGTGGAATTAGGCTGAGGCACTATAAGAAAGGTAGATGATGAAAACATTAGGGAAAATGATTTGTAACCATCGTGTCTGCCATTCATGCTGGCAGTAAAATAACTGCAAGATGTTGAGACTGTGTTATCAAAGAATACCTGGCAGTGTTTCTAATGAACAATTCTTTATCTTCCTGAAGTTCTATCACCAAAAGGAAAAGAAAATTAGAGTGGTTTCTTTGCCCTGATAAGGTTCCTCTTTTTATGGGTTCTCTGATAAATCTTGATTTCAAGGAATATAATCCAGCAGCTCATAAAAATAAATTGCAGAAGATTTTCTGTCTCACACACACCTTGGAAAGAATCAAATGTCATTATAAAAAAAAAAAAAAAAGTATTTTTATGGAGGACAAACTCCATTAAATTTTATGTATCAACTGAAAATAAAAAACATAAATACAAATCTACATTCCCAATAAAACATTTATTTATTTCACAGTGTGGCATCCTAAGAAAATGTCTGCAGTTAGTCAAAGTGATAACAAAATTATATAATTCCCATGCCTCTGCATGAGTGTGTAGGACTTGCCAAGTAAGGATTTGATCACAGGCTGGTGTGATTTGTTTTTCCTTTAGATATAACTCTCAAAACACAAGTAAAGACACACATAATGCAATTAAAATTAGTAAATAATAAGAATAAAGGTTGAAATCCTGTGCTAAATGATGCCAATTCTAGTTTTCCCATTGATCAGGAAACTGATCAGATGAGCATTATGTAAAAACCAAAAGGGATTTCTGCTTACATCATATTCATTTTCAATAGTAAAAGGCAAAAATACTCAGTATTTTGTGGTTTAAGCATCAAGGTTCCTTTATCTACAAATGGCTTTTTATGTATTTCATTTTCAATATGTAGTCTTTTATTACAGATTCGTTTTTTTGGTAGATTTAAAATCTTTCACTCTATATCCTTGCACCATTACTTTTCCTTAAAGCCCCAGCTCCTAATCATGTGATTACATGAACCTTTGAAATGACATTCATTTAAAAGCATACAGTTCTAGCTCTCACAGTTGAGGGGAAAAGCCTAAACAGAGCAACACAGAATTAATACAAGGCTGAGCTAGGTTTTAATGGGACATAGTATCATGGGCATCATAAATGACAGCCCTCTAAGCTGCTCCAGAAGGGCATCCATCTTCAGTTTAAAATAGTTGAGGTTTTCTGAGCTCTTTTTGTTCGTAATGGAAGGGCCCTTCCAGACTTACTTATTATATTTAGAGAATTCTTGCTTGCACTCACAGTTTCTTCTTGACAGTTCATACCTATTTGTTTTTGGGCAAATAAAGATGTTTTTGCATGAATAACTCTTTACTCTCCTGAATATATACATCTTGCTCCAATGTATTTCTAATCCACAAACAAATCTGCCCTTAGCAAAAGGGTCCGGGACACAATCCAGGATTTGTTTGTTTGTTTAAGCATAAGAATTTAGGCCTTCTCATGAGCTGGAGGATGGGGGAGTGATTCAGTTAATAATTTCTTCTAACAATTAGGATAAGCAATATTGTAGCCCTCCAGGAGTGAAAAAAAAAAAAAAAAAAAAAAAAAAAGGCAGCACATTTCTCTGTAATGGTACTCAACATGCTTTTCTTATGTTTCTCAGTAAAGACAAAGATGCCTAAAAATTCTTAATGAGCATTGCTTCTCTAAGTGGGGCCTATCATACTACTGTTCCTACTGACTCAATTCTGAACAGGTAGTTTAGGTGAACTCCTCAGAAACACAATTGATCTCAAAAACAATTCTGATTTCATACAGTTTACTCCCTGTTTGGATCAGTTTCAACTGATTTTGCAGTGTTCCCAATCATATGATCCATATGGGAATGTAGGTTCATGAACAAAATGACCCTAACTCTTTTCCTCACAGTTATCACACAGAAAAAAAAAAAAATGCCACAGCAATTTCCACGTCAAATCAAGAGTTAATATACAATTCAAAAGCTAGCTACATTGCTCAGCAAAACAGTGTAACTTGACCAGCGTTATGCTTCCATAGGTTTTAAGCTAAGATTAATCTACTCAGCATGTTAAACTTTTGACCAGCATAAACGCAGTCGAGGGAATAGCTTGAAAATGGAAAAGATAACTTTAATGTCTCACCAGAGAACAATTCAAAGACACAAGATTAAATAGGGTAACATTTTAAAAACTTTTTTAAAACAACATTTGCATCACTTCTCAGGGTCAGTACCACTATCTGAATATTTCAATGGATCTGACACTTATCCCAAACCAAAGGCCCATGACATCACTGCTGATATTCAATCCTAGGATGAGATCAAGTGGAGATGATGGCTATGAACTGTTTGTGAATCAAATTTAATGCAGACTCTTTGAAGTTTCAAGGGGTGGACAGCAGCTTTGCCAAGGATGCTCTTAAGGGGCAAATTTCTAAAAGTAAAATCGAGGGTATGAAGTTGTCTATGTTTCTTGAAAGCATTTCTCTGCATTTGAAAAAAAAAGTTACTTCCCACTCATGTGGCCTTTTTTCCTGAGGATTTGTTTACCTGCCTGATGGAGACAGAATTGCTTGAGTCACCCTTTCTACATTTTTATTTATCTTTTATATCAGATGCACCTTTGCTCATTCTCCTTAAATCAAGCCTTCATGTCTTTCTAAAAACTGCCATAGCTAATAGCCTGATTCAGCAATTCATAGGTGAAGTTTCCACACCTTTTTTATATAAGACTAGATTAATGCGAGGCCAAGTTATCTCTGAAGTCTAAGTGCCAAGTTCCTGTGCCTGCAAGATGCTAAGCTGTCTCACTTTTGGGGTTCTCACAATTTGGCAAGCTCATAGACAAGTCCTGACAACTCGTCACTAATTTCAGGACTGTTCATGCTATTTAACATAGAAGAGGTTTCGCACAGGCATATAGGTTACAAATATATGTGCCATCTAAACCATTTTGGGATTGCTGTCTGGCATTGTGGTTCAGCTGGGCCTATGTCCCTACTAAGGATCGGTCTCCTACATACTGGGGTATGGGGCCCAGCCCATGGCCACACCTCAGGTGATGACCTGTGCTCCTTCAGGCAACTGATGGACCCTGAAAGCAGCAAAGAAATGAGTGAATAGAACAACACACTGCTTCCCTTCCTCCCTGTCTCCACTCACCAGTCACAAGCTCTTTTCTACACCAATCTACAAGGCAGATTTTCAAGATCCATTCCTGTACCAGCTGACGCTGTCCCCTTGTCTTCTCTGTCCATCCTGCTATGCACAGTACTGGTCTAATCATCTCTGTTCCTTTCCATGCTTCCTGAGTCCTGTGAACAAAAACAATGCCCGCTGCCCTTCAGATCCAGGAAAAATGCATGTTTAGGGAAACTGCCTAGCAACTGCTTTCCTTATTGCAAGGAGAAAGGATATTTGCATAAGAAAATCCTCCAGCTGGAAGCCTGCAAAGACTCTGCAGGGAGCTGATTCAGTGACGAGTCCTCAAAGGAGCCCTTCCCTGGCTCCTGCTCTGGCTGGGTGGCCTTTCTTTGCAGTTCCTACCATCCCTCGGGGCAGCAGTGTGGCTGTACAAGGTGCTCTGCAGCAGCAGGGCACTGCTGCTTCCATCTGAGACTGCACTCATAGTGCTTCTGGAGATCTTATTTTGTTCCCACATCTTCTTTTCTTCACACTGTGTTCATCACAGCACAAAGTCAACAGCTTCAGCTGTTGAAGTCAGATCTGTCATTTACTTGCAGATTTCCTGCCAAAAATGAAGGTCTGTGGCACTATAGTACAAAACCTTTCCAGATTTTTATACATGGTTCCCCCTCCCAACAACTACAAAATGACATTACTGGTTTGCACAAAGACTTGGCCCAGGAAGTATAACTACAGAAATCACTTCATCATTCCTATTGCTGTGCCATGCAATGTCTGTATAAAATATTTCCTGCCAACTTGCTTCCTAATGTCCTGGAAAAAACATTGTCTCTAATGAAGTCAAAGGAAGAAGAAGCTGTCCGTATTCAAAGTCCGATCTAGCAACATTATAAACACATTTGGGAGTGAGAAAATGGCCCTGCTATATGCTGAACAGTTAAATAGCTGTCAAGGCACTTCAGCATCTGCAAAGGCAGTTTTGCAGGGCTACTGCTTACATGCAATGAGCTGACTTTGAGATTAGATTGCTGCAAAACTCTCCAAATTTTGGTTCGTAAAAATAATTTCAGTATGTGAATCATTTCTTTCCTGTAATTTATATCCATATGTGTGGTTATTTTTAAGAATGATTCAATTTTGTATACAAAATTTTTAAAGGGCTTTTTGAATTAATGAACATCTGTGCTAAGAACCCCTCAACAGAAATGCCTGTGTCAGCTGCGAGTGATGCTGACTGTGTAAACTTCCTGGAATTCTGCAAGCACACACATGGAAACTAAGGCTCTCACCTACTCCATATATTGAGATTAACGTTCCTGAAATCCACAGCATTGAAATGCTTAAAAGAAGAGGAAAAAAAAAGACAGGGTTGTAATAAGTGCGATTTCTATCTAATTGAAAAACTGTAGTCTCTGTTTTATAATGAAGGTGTGGCCAAAAAATAATAAATTGTCAAAGCTCTCAACGGATGAAAGCAGTGGGAAATTTCCCATTTGGAAAATCCCAAATATTTTGATTAAGCTATTGATTGAAACATATTCCAACCTTTAGTTACAGTCTGGGTCAAAATGAATGTATGCATTTCCTGGCACCTTTTCTGGTTGCTGCTTCCTGACTGAACTTCTTACCTCAAACTAGATTTTAGTGTCGATCTCTTGAGAACATTAGAACCACGCTGGTTCAAATCTGGTGTGGGGAGTTTTCTGAAGGACCAAGTAGACACCCAAACTCAATGGATAATCAGGTAATGTGTCACAGAAACCAATCCACTGTGCTTTAGATCTTATTTGCCCCTTTCCATGTGCTACCTCTTTTCACCTTAATCATTAGATTTTCCCTGCCTGCCCCTTCCAACTGTGACTTCACAGACTGAAGCAGAGTGTGCTCCAAGAGCACTGGAGCTGGTTTTACACTTGCACATACTTCATGTGAAAAGGGACTTAAAATGCAGCAAAACAAAGTATGTTGCAACCTCCCAGCTGAAAATCTATTTTTTTCTATTACTGTCCTGTCAACCCTGCAAGACAGAGTTCAGTAATAAGTCACTGTTAAATGCAGCCCACTACAGATGCTGGATATCTGATGCTCCTTTTCCTAGAAGTAATATGGAAAACTTTCTTGGACTCCAAAGAGCAGCGTCAGTGAAAACAGATGGAAATAGAACCATAAGCAAGACCAATGAGCTTTATGTGAAGAGGATGAGAAAACTTTGCTTGAGAAGTGACTGCATCTAGAGCTACATTAAAAAAATGCTGGAACTATACTTGTTTGAGCCTAAGCTGAATTTCGCCTCTCTGTGTAGTGTTGAGCAGGTCAGGAAACTGGGATCCAAGAGAAAACACTAGGAATCAGGGATTAGCTGGGGAAAGAGCATGTTTATTGCCCACAACAAAATGTACTCTGGCATGCACTAGTAGTAACAGGCATCAAGCCATGTTGTTAATCATTTAGCACCAGGATAATGCTCTGTTCTGGAATATACAAGTTTCTAACCACTGACACAGTAGTGGCCCTTAGGAAGCTCATAAAAGCCCTCTGAAATCATTACATGTAATTCTGCTTGTGATTAAGTTGCTATAAGTTCACAGTAACCACACTAACTTCAAGGGAGCTGCTTCAGAATTACATCTACAGAGAAGGCCTGTTATTTCCTGTACTGTTTCCTGCTAGTTACGTGAAATCATCTGCACACTTACTCCACAGCTGCTGGCACCCACCGTTCTGCCCATCACTGCACATGATGCAGTAAGCCTCTAACAGGGGAGGAGAGCCGCAAAGTCCATGTAGGGAAGCAGATAGTTTCCTTTGAGCAACGGATGCAAAAATAGAAGCTAATAAAAAGCCTTCAAGCTGTGCCTTCAAACTATGACAATTCAATACACACACCTACGAGGAGGCCTTGACAAGCTGCTTGACTTCTCAGCAACTCCCTCTTGTTTTCTTGAGTGCAGCCTCCACCAGACTCTCCCACACAGGTATTTGGCTCTGTGGTGACAGCTGAGACCTGCAGGTGTTTGCTGCTTTTGCCCTTTCTGAATAGACAGACGCTTGTTCCTCGCTGTAAACATTTGCACTGTGGTGCTTGCCTGGCTAGCTACAGCCCAAATAATGATAAACCAGGCTTTTCTTTTTTTAGGCCCTCGCTGTCATGCGTTAATGCTCTTTGCAAATAGAGATTTGGTACTGGAAATAGATTAGTGAGATCACTCTTGGGTGGTTATTTTACTAGCATTACTTTTTAGCAAACATTTCATATAGAGAGTCACCAGAAAACATTTATTATGCCACTGCCAGAAATACAGCACTACACAATATTAGGAATTAGGAACGTAAATGAAAGAAGAACTATACTTAGTGGGCCAGATGCTCTTTACCATTTCACTACTCTAATACCAATGTTATTTCACTGTCTTCAGAGCTGCTGCTCTAGATTTACTGACCAATAGTGGAGATCAGAATCTGGCCTGCTTCCCAAGAACTGTAATACTTTCAAGGTCAAAATGTTTTCTGGAAAGGGTTTTTGCTCTTATTATGTAGAAATAAAAGATCAGAAAACTGAGTATTTTTAGAATTGGCTCTGAATATCAAATTCTGTAATCCGTAATTTTTCTGGAAATCTTTCTGTGAGGCTCTAAAGCATAATAACTTTTCACATCTTAACTGAAAGTGCATGGGAACTATATTTCAAAAAGATATCCTCTTCCAAGATTCTTATTTAAATAGATCAAGGAACACACACACAAAAAAGAGCCACAAAAATGTAGGAAACTTATTTCCAAACTTTCCTTACTCCCTCAGCTTTTTACTTTTTAGTTTCTTGATTCTGTTTCTTTAGTTCTTCACTTGCCATCAAATTAGACAAGACCTGAATACTAATTAAAAAAGAAAAGGAAAGAAAAGAAAGAAACTAAAACTAAAAGAGACAATGATCTTTCACAACCACTAGAGGTACAAAAAGTGCCAGTAGGAACTGCAAGTCATGCATTTAGGAATTGAAAAAAAAAACCTTCAATAAGTGGGACGCTCTTCATTAGAAGCAGTAGTAGATGAGAATGGTCTAGGATGCGCTTTGACTACACAGTGACCATGTGCCAATATGATACAGGTAGTGTGAGTGTAGGATTTCTTACACAGCATGTTTTCATTAGAGGCTGGGAAGCATCACATTTGGAAAATCCTGTTCACAGTTCTAATGATTTCTATATCAAAAAGAGACATTTGAACGGAAAGACAGAGAAGGTTCCTAGGCAGGAAGAAAAAATTAAGAACCTTTTCTCCTGACAGGCTTTTTAACCCTCCAAAACAGTCTGGGAGGAGAAGGGATTACGTTTGAAATATAAACATGAGGAATAGAGACCAGAGTTTTTGTTGGAGAATGATGTGATCAAATGAGCGTGAACTAGTCAGGAGTTGATTTAGGCTACAGATTAAAAAGAAAGTCTCCAATTAGAAGGAGAAAGAGCTCATGGCAGCTTGCAGGCAGTACCTTAGCAGCAAGACCCTAGTTATTTGCTATATCTGCCTGGGTAAATTAATGGAAGGGGTTTTAGGCCAGAGTAGAAGTAATCCAGGAACTAGCAATTTAAGATTCAGAGACTTCTGCTATCCAATTTTGTGGTACTCCTGAGAGACATTACAAAAAAGCAGGTCAGTGTTTTGTTGGTGACTTATTTAGTCAACAAAATTCTTTCTTGGGGGATTCTGTTGATCACCTGCACTTTTTTTCCTCTTGCTATAGAGTTTGTCTCTGGATTAAGTTCTGTCCCCACGCTTCCCCAAGACAGTGATGGTAGGCAACTGGCAAAAGTAGGATGTTGAAACAGATGTGCTCCAAGGGGCATCAAGAAACCCCAGATTTGCCCGGTTGGTGCAGGCTGTGTGCATTCACTGCTTGTCAGATCAGAAAGTACTTCTCACTCTAACACAATGACAACGACTGTTGTCACCAACTGTTGCATGAAATGCAACTGACTTCCTAAGAACTTTCATGCATTTTTGCCAAAAAAATGTTCTTTCGTAGAGGTCTAAGGGTGATACCTTTAATTTCTTCCCTTTTTCCCACAGCAGACTGTATTTTTTTTGGCTTTGGGTGTTTTGTAAAAGAGGCTGAAAGTGTTAATGGCTGTTGGGGTTTTTTGAATGGCTTGAGGGAAGCTTGAGGTTCTTGTGGGTCTTCCTACACTTAACACCTAACATGTGGCTTCTGGCACTGGTGGAAGGCTCAGGCTAAGTATCTTATATAATCTCATACCGTCCTACATCGTTTGCTGTCTTTGAATAGTAGAAGAGTGATGAACATGCTGCAAAATATGCAGGAGATATAAAGAGAAACCAGGTCACTGGACAGAACCACATGCCCTTGGGGCCCCTCTACCCCATCTGGGCCCAAAGTGGAGGAAACAAATTTGTGACATGCTTTATAAACCTCCCCATCCCTTTAGGACAAGTTGGCCCTAAAGGAAGATGCAAACGCACTTAATAGCCTCAGGCTTCAGACAGAGCCATGCATGGTTTATACAAGCAGAGGCAAAGAGCCCTTATTTCCTCCACTGTTCCTTGCACTGTTGCATAAAGATAAGTAAGTTATAAAATAGCTAAATAGAAATTACACTATTTAACTCCATACATCTAAATCAGAAACAGAGGCTCTATGCTGCACTGGACAGACTTAAAAAAAGTGGAACGGTGATTTCTGGTCCTAATGAAGTTAATGGCAAAGCTCTTGCCTACTCCAGGGAGATCACAGTTTTATCCAAAATCTTGGCCCAAGTCTGCAGATGTCTGACCAAGTAATATATTTAGAGTATATCCCTGTTAAGTTTTTCTGAGCACAGGGGTGAGCTGACCTTCCTTTTCTTTTTTTCTTTTTTTACTTTTTTTGCTTATGATAAAAAGAAACACTGACAAGTATTTTAAGACCAGATACTGAGCAAGCACTTGCAAGCTGGAATTGTGAAAAGGGTTTGAAATAGTACCCTTGGGTTCAGAGACAAATATTAGCAAAGTAGTTGTTCTCATGCTTCAGTGTCAATACTTCAAGCCACCGAATCCTGCAGATGAGTCACAGTATTTGGGCATCAAATGGGAAACCCCTAACTTTGAGCTCAAACAGACATTAAAAAAAGAAAGCCTCTAATGAACTTGAAATCTAAACTCTGCAAGTAAATAAGTATGTGAAAAGATCCACTGCTCTACAAGGACTGTGATGCAGCAGTGTCAGCAGAGCTGCCTGGCACACAGAACAAACTAATTACTTGCCAGTTCTTTTAGATTGGCCCAGGGTGGATGGCAGCACTGAGTGGGAAATGCCAGTGCAATTTTTTCATGTCCTCAGGCTCATCTGGTCTGACTTTTGAAAACTACTGCTGTTTGATTAGATGTTACATGTATACCAAGTCTTCCCCCTCCCGCAAGATTCCTGTGTAACGAAGAATGAAGGAAAAAAGAGGAGAAGAAAGAACAGAAATCTTGTGCAATCAGTGCCATGTATCACATCTATTCCCAATGAAAAGGTTATTTCTCTCCCACTCCTCCCTGAAGCAACTCTTAACAACTGAGCTGATTTAATGCAGAATGTCATTAACAATCTAACAGTACATAAGGTTTGGGAATCACCTCATTTTACAGAAACAAACTACAAATAATCGTGTTGGGCAATTCAAACATCCTAGCAGAGCAGCAGTATTTCAGGAAGCAAAACTACCACAACAGTTTTTGCAGACCATTTTGGAGCTCTATAAATCCTTGCAATGAACATGAGATAAAGTTGTCAAGGACAGGGAAGAATTGCTTCCATGTATGTGATTAAGCCTGAACAGTTAAAAAGACCTACCCTGCTCTGAAGAATTAGGTGTGGCTGGTCAGAATCATCCCAGTGTTGTTGCTGATGGTCTCATTACTCAGGACTGCCATGAACTTACCTCTCCAGGTAACCAGCTGGCAAAGCATCATGGCCTTGACTCTCTAGAGACCAACTTCTGACTAGCCCATATATGGCCCAAGGAGGGCAGGCCAAAATCTCAAAGGCTTCACGGTAGCTTCCAGTTTTTGTCAGTATAGATAATGGCTGCAAGGCAGGCTGGAGCCTGCTAGAAAAATCATTCTTCCTGGTTTTATGACTGTGTGGACTCAATTAAAATTTAAAATCCATTCACCACACTGCAAGCTACCCAATCTAACCATTAGTGTGAGTGAAGACATGCTGCTTTGCACTGTCATTCACCCTCTTTGACACTTATCTACCTGTTGTACTATCTATCCATATTTGTCTTTCACTAATACCTCTCTCCACTTTCCTACTTTATTCACTCCCTCTCTCACACACATTATTTCACCCTTTACACTGTTCCTTTCCTTCCCCATATCTCTCCTCCTTTCTTACTTCCTGGACCCCACTCATCCTCCTTTGGTCTTTGAATGAGAGAAGACATAGTAACCAAGAGGGAGAGAAGAAGAAAAGCAATGACGGATGTGCCGAAAAGGAATAATCATTGATGATAGGGAGTCAGAGAGGACACATGAGAAGTGAAATGTTGAATGAGGCATTTTAAAAGGTACCCGAAAAACCCAAAAAGTTACCCAGAATTACCTCTGCTGAATGCCTGCTTTCTCCAGGTCACAGGTCAGGCAAGGCAAAACCTTGGCCTTATTCTAAACTCCCTCTGTGTTACTTTTTGCTTTGCTCATGTGCAAGACTCAAGTATTAAGCCAAGAAGAACAGGTGCAAATTAGATAGCACTAGAGTTGGTACAGAACCGTATGGTTGTTCCAGGTTTCAGTTTTCAGCAGAAAGTCCATAGTTAGCTTCCACCTCTTTTTGGATTTAATTTTTTTGTAGGAAGGAGCTAGTTGAGTGTTTTTTTTTTTGTTGTTGTTGTTTGTTTTCCCCCCAAAATAAGTACAAAGCAACGCATTCATCATTCCAAAATGCCTTTGATTATTAAGGTCTTTGCAAACACTCACTATTAAGCATGAACATTCATTCTTAAGCGTAGTGATAAACATGGTAAATAAATCCAGCCCTACTGAAATACAGAACAGATACATGCCTCCAGTCCCCAAAAGCATTGCTCATATTTCAGATGCAAATTCAAGAAAGCTTGGCCCTTTGTGCTCACTGGTATCCTCTCAAACACAAATATAAGCAGTGATTACTACTTTGTATTTTTTTTCAAGTACTGAAATTCACAACTGTTTTATGTTGATCAGATAATTTGAAGTCCCAAATTTCCAAAAGAGCAAAATAAGAGGAATCTGGTTTCTATGTTTACTAAATATTGGGTTTGCTTGTTGATCAAAAAGACAAAGAACAAAGGAGCCTGCTACTTCTCAGCTATTAAGAGAAACAGCACTCTACAATAATCCTTGTACCTAGCTTCCTAGGCCCTGTCCAGCCTCAGACAATGGCAATCTCTTTTCAGGCATCCCACAAATACTGGTGCAGTGACACTGCAGTGACACTGTCCTTTTTATCGACACAGCAGTCCTATTAAGGTGGATAAGGAAGAAGCCTTCATTTTGTCTACAGAAAATTCACAGGCAGCAAGTGATGTGCAAGGCAGGTACAGAGTAGCTCACATTACAGGATTCAGCACTAGTATTTATAAACTAACAACTTGGCTATGGATTGCCTTTCACAAAAGCCTCATAGTCCAACTCCACTCATGAAGTTACACATGTTGTAATGAACACAAATGCTGTCAACTACATGACTTGCACATAGTGCAAAGCCAGCATCAACAACAGAATCAGTGAACACAGTCATGCTTATCCTAGCGATTCAAGAAGCCTTTGACAGACTTCACAGATTGTTTTATGGCAACTAAGCTCAGGAATTTCCATTTGTAAAAGATTATATTTTAATAGCTCCTGAGTTATTAGGCCAAATGTGAAAATCCTTTTTGTTTTTCATCTGCTTCTTCTTCACTAAGGCCAAGCAAACATGTTGAATCTTTGACCAGAGGAAGGACCTTTCTATGATTTATTACTAGATAATAAACACAACATGCAAAAACAACAGGACATGCCAATCTTATCAATTCTTTCCCAGTTTGCCAAAACCTTGTAACCCAAAACCAGCTTCTCCGTATGCTGCATCCTAAATCACCTGACAGACAGACGGTCCGGTATAATATTTGTATAACCAGATCAAGGTGGTGAGATGACTGAATCAGACCTCAGTTATTATTGATAATAGCAGTTCACTTACCCGATAGTAGTCTGTGCTGTACACATCTCTAGACATCCCAAAATCCCCAATCTTCACCAGCAGGTTCTCACCAACCAGGCAATTCCGGGTAGCAAGATCCCGATGCACAAAGTGCTGCGATGCCAGGTAAACCATACCAGCCGCAATCTGCTGAGCAATGTGGAGCATCTGGGATTGGGTCAGCTCAGCGGGACGGTTCCCTTCTGCCATCAGTACTGCATCTGGTCCGTGTGCCCTGTACCAAAATACAAGGTGATGAAGTAATAGGCCACTTGTAAGCCAAATTGCTAAAAGGCATCTGTGGGTCTAAAGCCACACAAGTGACTTGCTCAAGCATAATGACAAAAAGGAATGTAAATTCGCCGGTGAAACAGGAGAAACTCTCTTTTGGCTTTTTTCCTCCACTGTTTTCTTCCATGGTGAGAAAGGCCAGTGGTTTGAAGAACATTGCATAACGGGCAATATATTGTTCATGGAAATAAAGCAGATATAGGTAGGTTTATAACAGTCCTCAGTCCTAAACCACTACCTTTAGTCTGTTGGGCTCCAGCAGTCTTTTCTGGTGAAAGGCTTGTAAATGTAGCTGATTGATACTTGACGAAAACCTCTCCAAGAGTGATACTCTGCCATGAAGTGGTAGGCATAGCACCACTCTTTCTGTATTTGAATGACCAGCTTCCCCTTGATTTCCACAGGGAGACAGGTCATTGGATGTTTTCATCTTGTCTTCAAGAAGAAAGAACTAACTTTCTTCTCACATCCAATCTGAGAAAAAGGGCAGCAATTTTAAGTTTATACTTTCAATTTCCTGTTATTCGTACAGAATAGAAAAACATTTTTGCTGATTTCACCACTGAAGGTAAGTTCTGCTCTATCCAGGAATTATCAACAATGGGAAGAGAATTTAAAACACACTCTTGTCTGAACAACTAAAGAATGCCAGTAGTTCCCCGCCCCCCCCCACCAAGACCTAGCAAGCTCCTAAAATATACTGATCAATTGATTCATGAGGAGGTCCTGCTGGGGCAAAGAAACCATTTTTGTATTTGAAAACCCCAGGAAAGCTCTACAGCTCTTGTGCTTCACCTATTCTAACAGTGCTTGTTCTGGTATACTTATGGCACATCCTGATACCTTGAAGATAAAGATATCAATATCTGGTCAATAGAGGTGACATGTGACCTTCATTCAAGCCTGGGGGAAAGACACAGGAGTTTGTAAGAGAGTTCCAAATTAATCAAAACCTGTGAGATCAAATCTGACCCTACCTATTAGAAATATAATACTAAAGTTGCCCCAGGGGAGGAACTTCATGAGCAAAGTGACAGATGTGAGAGAGGAACAAAGGAGGGTTTGCAGCATTGTTGGGACTGCATCTGGTAACCAGGCAAAGAAGTTAACTGCAGTTACAGGGTTCAGCTGGCCACGCAACTGATAGCAGTGGTGGGAAAAAAGAGGAAGGATGTGAAATCCCCAACGAAGGTTCAGAGGCAAACTCCTAATGAAAAGCACTGCACCTCTTCATTGCACTGTTTTGTTTTTTAATGACTGTTTTCAAATGTGAAGCTCTGAACATTCAAAATTAGAGCTCTTCGTCTCTCACTACCTTCCCTGAGGAGGTGGTACATATATAGTGAAACTTTTGAATAATTTTTAATACTCCATCCATCTTGCTTGTCCTCTTGGTGCCAACTGCAAAAGTGGAGCTCCTCACTGTCAAGAACAACCAGCAAAGTCCTTTGGATCCACACAGTCTCCGCTAGCCACCAAATGCATGGCCAGCACAACTTCAGGGCTGTAGTCCTTGGTTGTTCCTTGGTTGTACCACAGGGAGCAAAGGCTCCTTTGCATTAAATTTTGGACATGTATTTCCCTGACAGCCTTTGGTGTCGCTGCAGGGTAAGAAATAACAGGCTTTTCCAGCCTGCTTTCCACTAACCTCTGATCTGCAGCAAAAGTTGCGGCAAATGTGAGTGGAATGACAGGAATGACAAATTGGAGCTTAGGTTAAACAGCTTGTCCCAACATAATCATTTTATGTTCTAAAGACAAGGGTTGATTAATAATTAAAAAAAAAAAAAAAAAAGAGAGAAAACTTAACATAGGAAATATACTGTCTGCTAAACTACCATTCTCTATAATAATTCAAAATCAGAGTTAGGAGGTAAAAAAAGGATAATCGCAAAGAATCAATGAGTTAGCATTTCTCATGATGACACTGAATCAGCTGCAAATCTAGTTTGCTTTAATGGGAGTTCAGCACTCTGACAAAAGCATCTAGACTGGCATCTTTGGAAAGCGTGCTTCTCTTCACATCTGCAGCAGAGCTGCAAGCAGGCAAATGCAAATACCTCAACACTGCCCTGGCAATACACTTAAACCTCTGCCAGGGAGACAATCAGTCCAGGAAAAGTCACGTTCTGAATCCCCATCTCAACCCGTGGTCTCCCTGCCAACCCTGACAGTAAAGGAGGAGGCTGGTTGATGTCATTTGCTTTTGTGATGTGTCTGTTTGTTCGCTGGGGATTAGAAGGACAGCAAACTCATTTCACAAAAGCGATGAAAACCTCGTAAATGGTGACACCACCAGTCACTAGCAGTTTTACTCAGGCACCAGATCTGAACCCATTTAAAGGACCATTAGTTTCATTGTTTTACAGCTTTGTCAGCGCTATGCATTACACATATTTTTTCAAAATGAACGTGGCTCCTACTCATCCTTAGGCAGAACGGATCTTACTACACCAAAATGCCTTTGTGGTGCCCTTTGATGAAACAGCATAGAAGATCTTGAGAGAATAGTCTGCTATGCTATTTTTCTTTTTCTTTTTCTTTTTTTCTTTCTTTTTTTTTTTTTTTAATGTAGGAGCAAAGGCTGTCCCTTAACTGCTTATTTGCATGTCAGTGAGTTCAGACTACTATAAATGGCACACACATAAAGCCACTGGACAAAACTTACTGGTTTGTAAGTTACTTATTACTGTGAACCTTATGTATCATTTATTTATTCATACTTGCTTCACCACCAAATTTTAGTTTTGGTTGGATATTTCTGAATAACTTTTGAAAATAAAAGCTCCAATCCAGCTCCCATGATGTTGCAATTTCCATCGTTCTGAAGTTTCCAAGGCTAACAGTTTTCTTGCCACAGATTTATAGTACTTTTTCCAAAATGCTGACAGGAGGGAAGAGAAAAGCAGTTAGATTTTCCAAAGCTTTTAGACACCTACAGATAGAGATAGGTGTTGAGTGGGATCTTCCCAAGTGCTAGCAGAAAGGAGGCAAGGGAGGAATCCCTACTGCAAATTTTATAACCAAACATTTCAGAATATACTGAAATATACTGAAAAACAGTACTCCTTTTGTGGAAGGCATCAGAAGTAACTTAGTGGTCCTTCCAAATAGGTAAGGAAATAATAAGCTCCATATCACAGTTCACAAAATGTACAAGCAGTGTGTTACACAGATTTTCATTCCTGTGTTATTAACTAGTGGTCAGTAATTTGCCATTTAGTACCAGCAATGCCCAACTTCTCTGCCCATTTCTGCCTCCTCAGCACAATAGACACCGGTGGATTTACCTGAGGAATTTGTTCAGATCTCCATGTTTCATATACTCGAAGACCATGATGAGTGGATCGCCCTCGACGCAGACGCCATAGAACTTGACGATGTGCTCATGCTGCAGGTTTGTAAGCAGCTCTGCCTCACGGTGGAAGTCCTTCCGGGCATTGTCACTGGCATCCTTCAGCGTCTGGTGGAGGAAAGGGAGATGTAAGGAAGAGATGTTTGCAGAAAGTAATGAACATGTGGGAAGGTGCTGTAAAGGTAAAATAAGGACACTCTACTCTGAAAAGGATGGAGAAGGTACATTCTTAATAACTGTTTTAGAAATGTAGATGTGATGTTTAAGTGAAATTTAATAGTGGCAGTACAATTTTTGTTCCCCCTGCCACACATCATCCTAGAGGATGTAAGAATACATAGGACCTTACTGTGCCAAGTGTTTTCCAAACAGAACAAAGAAACTAACCTCACCCAAGGAAGATACACAGCTGGTCCATATCCTTTAGCATTTAACTCAGGCAAAACCCCAGTATCCTCACCTCTATTTTAAGTTCTGTAAAGTGAAGCTTTGTTTGCTTAAAATGATTAGCAGGCATGTAGGTGCCTTTGTTATGTATTATTGAAGTTGCTTTTGATGTGGGCCCCTATAGCATGCTATGCGTAAGGCAGATTTATACAAGGGTTCAACCCTCAACCAGAGCTTACGACCTGAGACCCCAGAGACTTTTGGGGAATTCAGTGAAATTACTCACATGCCTGAGATGAAGAATATGTATAAGGTACTGTAGGATCAATCCTAAATTGATAAACACTGAAGAAAAAATGCAGAACAGAATATGGGGGGAGACATCACTTTTTTTCTTTCAGACTTAGACAGCTTTAAAATCTTGCATATTTTCATATATGGGAAATATAACAAGGCTGGGTCAAATGGGAGGCTTAAATGTCGTTTTATGAAATGACGCTAGTTTTATGAAATGACGCTAGTTAAGCAGCCACTCAAAAAGACAGTTTTAGATCTTTCCATAAAAAACTATGCTTCATGAGTAAGGAATTCTTTCATGTGCCAGAAAGAAAATTCTGACACCAATTAAGTAAGGAATAATCATAATTAACAATATACTATTGCTATGCTCTACTTTCATGAAGTACAGAGGTGGCACTATATTAATTCAATAATATTTTTAAAACAGTAAGAGAGTGAGAGCAGGTTACTCACTCTCACAAATTATTATTCAAAGAAGCTGAAGGCTGAGCTCTGTACTCTAACTACATTTCAACTCAGTGTAAAAGAAAATGAGACACAAAAATATTGGCTTTAACTAAAAAGGCTTCTTCCTGAACTTCTAGTCACTTTAATTTCCATCCTGAATTCCCATGGTGAGCAAGGGACCAGCAATGCCTAAGAGAAGAGAACAATCTGATACTGTACAATGGTTTCACCAATAAACCCCATATTTTGGCTGTAACAAAATCATGGTTTATACAAGATACTTCCTGCACAGAATCAACTCTGGACATTTTTCTAGTATTATATGTGTCCATGTGTAGATAAGGAACTAAAAGATGACTTTTACAGAAAACACTTCCTTTACTCATGAAAATGCAACCATAGATCTCCAAAAATGAACAGCTACCATAATAAGGTCCAGATGGGGGGGATAAGAAGCAGGACAGAATGAACAGCCAGCTACTATGTCAAGAATTTTTTCCCAGTGGATTGCAGGTTCTACAGATTCCAGAGGCAATAGAAATCTGTCAAGCCGAAAACACCCCTTCCCTGAGGGACACATTTATGAACCCTGTGTGTTTTCTGGCCCAGAGCCCTTCTTACACAAGTTTTATAAATAACGATGCAATAAGTATTTTGGCTGTTTAAAAAGCTATGGCATACGAGAATACAGAGCTGAAGTGGATATCAACTCAGTCCCCCACCTTGGCTCTCCACAGTTATATCAAACCAGGTAGGGGCTAATTGAAACACCTCTATCACCCCTTAATGGCTCTGGGATGATGCTTTAATATGATACAGTGAGAGCTGAATCTACATTATATAATGGAATCACTGGGAACAATTCTTCTGTCACTTGAATTTCCTCTGATGGTTTCATGCATAAAGTAATTTGACTGTAATTCTTGTAGGTAACAGAACTAGAAAACCAATTTATAAAAAATAAATAAATTACTGAAACCTGGAAAAAAATAATCAATATGGAGAAGCATAGCCAATCTTTCACTGTAAAGACAGTAAAAATGCTGACAGCTTTGGCCTGTAAGGATGGCATATTGTATATTTGAGAAGTGCTTTTTATCTCACAGAAACAGCAAAATTATCATATGACAGAGCAGTTGCCATGGCAATTACATATTTTCTGTCAAAGAGCAAAACGCAGGAAGGTGTAAAACCTAGGAGAACCCTGACAGGCTTCCTACCTACCAAGAGGCAAGTGGAATTTCTGATGCCCAACAGTGCCAAGCCCTCTTTTCATTATTTCATGCAGCACAGAACATACGCAATGCATGCAATGCATGAAAGACAGCTGACACATTCAGGCAAGGAGAAGACTGGAAGGAGTGAAAATTAATAAGCACACAGAATTTACATAGAAATGACATCGAGTAATGTATTTGGCTTGTTCTCAATGCAAAGAAAAAATAAAACCAAAATAAAACCATAAAAGCACAAGACAGAAAAAAAGACATTCATTATTATTATTATCTTTACTGACAAGTAAGCCCAAACTCTGTATGCAAAGCCCTCTCACCAGCTGATGGGATTCTTGCCTGAGTAGGAGCTGAGATACAACCTTATGTACCTCCCAGCCACTCAGGCTTCCGGGCCACCAGCTAAGGAAAAGAGTCATCCTCCTTTGAGCAATAGAGAAATGCTCTGGCTGTTACAGAAGCTCTGCACATGCTGAGTTCAGTCTTGTCACAAGTAAAATAACCAGCCCACAGCTGTTCCCTTCAATAGGTCTTTGCCCAAGTAACCACTGAGAAATTGATCTCTGCAGATCCATGCTCATTAAAGGAGGACAGAACCTGTAGTTCCTCAACCCATAACTACACTGTAGAGCAGCACCTGTGAGTATGCTGGAGGAAAAACAGCAAGATCTGGCTCTCACCAACATCAGTATATCTTTATAATGAAATTCTCAGGATAATTTACACTGTTTCAGACTTTCATTGTGAAATCCTTACAACTGCTTCCTGTCACTGTATAACAAGTAGGCAGTGTATTTATTCCAGAAATGAAGTTTGTTTTTGACCAATATCTGAAGTGCTGGAAGCCTTTGGTTTTCCTCTGAAAGTGTCATGCTTTGACACTAATGCTAACAGCACCCTCCTATGTGACCTCAACCTCAGAGCAGAATGACCTTTGCCTTTTCCTCACCTCCAACTCCTGTAAGGTTAAATGAACGCAATCATACATGGAGGGAACCAAGTCCATGAGGAAACGGTACTGAACCAAGCCTAAGGAAGTCAGTGTGGCATGGCAAAATGCCTTCCAAGGAAATGATAACTATCCCTTCACCCCTTTGTCCACCTTCTTCCTCTGAAGCTCCCTGAAGGCAATGGTATACTGATTTGATTGAAAATTCACCCAGGAGGAGTATAATGCCCACAGACTGCTTAGCCTTAGGTTAAGTTCTGTGTTCACAGGTTCTGACCCACAGAGTTTCTGTACCCTCAGTTTCTGTGATCCTCAGAAAAGCCTGATGGCTAAAACGAATTTAACCTGAGCCATACAAATAGAGCAAAAGTACAAAATTTGGGGTAGTTTATGCTTAGCCTGATTTTATCTCTTTCCATTTTTTTCTGGAACCCTTTTACCTGCTCTATAATTTGGAACAGCAACTTCAATATTTAGGATATTGGACAAGTGAAAAGGATGCATTTCGAGCCAGAGCAACTTGCTCCTCTGAGGTTCACAAACACGTTTTTGAGCATGCTTGTGCAATGCTGCAACGCTGCCCAGCAGCTGGGCAGGCTGTGCCTAGCAGCACAGCCAGCAAATGAAAACAAGTTCTGCAAATCTCACCTAGGCGAGAAGATGCTTCCCCCAAGTCCCAGCTGATACAGCCCCAGGTAGCTTGCCTTCCTCTCTGCTTAAATCCTTCCAATACGGCCTCACCTGTCACCAAGCATATATTTCTAATGGACTCAGAGAAGCCCTTTCATAGGGACGTTCTTAGTTTGCTTTCGCTCAGAAGGAGGACGCTCTCTGAATCATTTGCTGTCATCGTGAGGACCTACCCTCAGCCAGGATGCTCCTCCAGGACCAAAATCTTCAAATCTTTCCTGGCCAAACGCTGCACCCAATAGAGGGAAAGAGATGCAGTCCTCTGACTAGCATGCCTGTGAAGTCCCATTCTGTGTCAGCGAGAGTGCTGCCCTCCAAAGTTACAAGAGCATAGGCATGAACCACAGCCACTAGTCCATAATGCAGTAAAGGGGAAAGGCTGGGAATGTCAAGTGATTTACCACTTGATTTGTATACGGACCACTCCAAAGGTCTACTTAGCCAAAAAAATCACTCTTCGACAGGGACCAGAGTCAGCTCTTCAAGAGCTCTTGCAAGGCACCTGAAAGAAGCATAACCTGTCCAGAAGGACAGGTCTTCTTACTTGTCCTTCAGCAGTTACTTGCAAGACAGTTATCAAGGACACTGTAGAGAGTGGATCTGGGAAACCTCTGAAAATACCGGTCCAGAAAACTGAGAGATTTGTCATCTAAAACCATGGAGACATCTCTGCCTTTACAGACTGAATGCTATGCATTGTGAACTGCTGCGAGAAAGAACAGCAGAGAGAGAGTGCAGACATAGCGTTTAACAGCAGTGAAATGATAGGCTGCGTTTGGTCAAGACTTTCAAAGAGAACAAGCCAATTGAAAAGCTTTTCTTTTGCTCTCAAGCAGTTACCTGAAGTGATAGAGGACAGGAAATTTTCACTCTATTCTCACCAAAATACAATAGAAAATTAATTCAGTTCTAGCTTCGTCATCTCCTCTCTCTTGCTTTTCCTGTCTATGATATACCATTTTTTTTCCCACCAGACAACATGACTGAACAACTCAAGTATCAAAAAACTTGTAACCTTGGCAAACCCCTCCAAAATTCTGTTTGTGATGGAGAAGGAAATCATTCACCTAATCCATCTTCCTTTCATGTTCCCTCACTGCCAGATGCAAAATTCTGCTCCTTGTTTACAGTTTCAAAAAGATGATCTTCTGGGATTCTTTTACTGTATGGTTTGATTCAAAACATACACGTTTGCCTAATTGGGAATGGACAGATAGCATTATTTTCTGATCCCTAAGTACAGTCCAAATTCTAAGATATGTATTTCCACTGCCTTTGATGAGATACTTCAAGTTCTGAACACCTTGTTCAGCTCTCTCAAACACAGATGGAGATAGCATACAGTTGTCAGGGAGACCTAGGAAACTCTTTGTAGAGTGAGGTTTCACTGATACTATTTTCTAGCAAACCTCCACAGCTGAGCATGACAACTGACTTCAGCAGTTCCACTTTCGGGGACAAAACAGGTTGGCATGGTGAATCAAGTCTGGAGTGCAAGCTTTGAGATCATGGTGGAAATCTTACTCCCTGGTATGTTTCCTCCTGTGCTGCCAAACAAATCCTTTCTTCTTCTCAGAGTTGAGAGGATTTTTCTGGATCCAGACTCCAAGGTTATGGCTGCTTTCACTTAGTTTCCTCCTCCTATGACTGTATTTTGGGACAGTTGAAAAGAGTTTGATAATCCAAAATTACTCCTCCAGTTCTGAAATGTCATGATTTTTGGATTTCCACACAGGCAGTATTTAATAGCACATAAAAGTATTATCTACAAGTTTATTATAAGATTCCACATAAGATTACTAGCAAGCATACTAATGGTAATTATACACAATTTCAATCAATGGTTGCCTAAAAGAATCATATAGATCACACCAAATCAGGCCTTTTTAGACCAAAAATAATACATAAAACCTCTTTATTTAGCTCATTGCCCATTACTTTTTACACACATAAATATGTCACATGTAATTTTAATGACTTAGATGTTATTTTTCATGCATTGTACTTTAGATAGATCATAAAAGATTTTGTCCCTTTGTGACACTATCAGTTTCCCCCTTTTCCTTACAAGATTCAACCCTTATTTTATAATCCTCAGCAAGATCAAATATCATGTTCTCTTAACACTCCATTAGCCTTGTGAACTCTTCCACATATATCAGAGGAGTTACATGGGGCTGCGGAATAGACAAACACGATCATTTACAAATAAAACAGCATTAGTTTCAACCATGAATTAATGATGGAAACCCTTGACTCTTTTACCTTCACTGCCACCAAGATCTTGTCCTGCTCGGGACAGAGGTTATAGCATTCAGCCAGAAAGACTTTCCCAAAGGCTCCTTCTCCCAGTTCTCTTTTCAGAACAATATTGTGGCGCTTGATGTGCTGAACAACTGTGAACAGAACACAAAATGGAGGTCAGAACTGAATGGCAAGACCACCATGGGAAGAAGTCCATGCTGGCAGCCACAGGGAGACAGGATGGCCTGCCCAGTGCTGTGTGTAACAAGGAGAGAACACATCACCTATTAGCGCTTTGTCCAAAAAGAATGTGTTAATATATTTACATCTGAAGTGTAGCACATTTGCTGTATAAGAAAAAATAGAATTAAGAGTCACCTGGGAAGAAGCTATTTATCGTCATGCTTGGATGGTGCTGTGGAGTATACATAAAAGTGAACAGTTTTTTTTTAAACCATGAAGACAAAAAATCAGAAAACCAAACAAACCTTTCTCATATCCCTTCTATTTTTGTTTTTCCAATGATAGCTGAATATTCTAAGGCAAAGCCAAATTTCTTTGGAAGGAATAAAGTCTTAAAATTAACCTAATCCATGAAAATAATGTGCCCTCTGTTAATTAAAACCAATTTATTCTCTGGTACTCTTAACATAAGCTTATGCTGCTTTAAATTGCTGCTGTCTCTCTCAGTGCTTTACTACAGCTATAAAAATATCATTTTCACAAACATGATTTACAGCATTGCTCTAAGTAAAAGAAATAAAAGATGGACAAAGGTTTTAGTCAATGTAGTGGACACAGCCTCAGCTGAACTGCTGCCCAGAAGCAATAGGTCATTACAGTCCTTCAGCTTTTTTGTTTGTCTCTTTTTATATTTCCCTTTTGGTGCAAGTTTCCATTAGAAGATTTAATATTTTAAAATCCTGAATCAAATTGCGTAAAATACCTCATTAATTTACAATGTTCTAGCTACATAAAGCAGCTGCAAGGTCAGTTTAAGTGGCCAGCTGAACAGGGTTTATAGCTTGCGTTACTGAAACTGTACAAAACAGCCAATGTCTGCTGATGAACTTGACCTAAGTGTATTTGGCAGCTTTTGCAAATGTTAAAATTCAACCCTGCTAGGACACAGCACATTTGCAATTTAATTGCTAAATCCAGTGAAGAAAATAGGTTAAATGGGTATCAAACGGCTTCTGCAGAGGCATGAATCTCACCTCAGCAGTGAAACTGGTGGGATTAGTGCTGAACCCATGAGGAGGGAGAACTGAGGTTTGGGATATATTTGGGATATATTTTGCTGCTGACCAGCCTCTCACTCTAGCCATACCTTCCAAACTGGCCATTCATTTGCTTAAAGACATCATTACTTTAGGAGCACTACTATCAAGGGAAGTGGAAAAAATGACACAGCCTCCCCCTTACCATCAGCAACATCTGAAGAAAGGGACCATGGTTAAGGAAAGGAATCTACCTATATTCCACACTACAAGTCTATGAAGGTGCAACTGCAGCACATTTCTTAGCAGTACCTGTAATAATAACATAAGTACATGAAATGCACCATCCCAGTATTCCAACTATTCATCCCAATACAGTTCTGCTCCAGCAGTTCGTTGGGAACAGCCAGAGCAACTGGGACTGCGCTCACTCCACACAGCATCCAGCCCCTCACAAAGAACAGTAAGGAAAAATGGCTCTTTAACATGTGTCTGGCCCACAAAAACCTGTTCCTACCAGTGCTGTGGTAGCAGGGTGAGATAATTATGAAAATGATGCTACTCTTTCGTCCTGATATGACAGGTCTCCCACCTAAACCAAGAGGACACACTTTCAATTAACAGCCAAGCATACATTAAATCACAACATTTTTAATTCTCATCGAATTCTGGTCTAGTATAACATAAAGTTTTATTATGATGATATTTTTATATGCATGTACGTATGCATATATATAGACACACATTTTTGGCAAGCTTTTCAAGTACTAAGCAACTTCCTACAGTCAGTAAGAATATACTCTTTATTTCACTTTGCTTCTCAGATTTGTGGTTTCAAATGAACCATAAAATACAATTAGCACAGGCCTGAACCAAAATACACCTTTTTCTCACAGATGCCTGTTAAGTAGTTTACCTCACCTCTACTAAAATATGTAACAAAATAAATATCAAGCATGTCTTGAAGCATGACACATACACATAAATATACACATACAGGGTATGCGTATCTCAAATACAATTCAAGAAGAGGATCTGGAACTATCATTTCCTCCTCTTTCCTCCTTGCAGTTTATAGGAGGCCTGAAATTTGCCTCATTGTGCAGAATCATGCAGAAATTCCTCTGCTTTCCCTCAGTTTTTCTAATTGGTCATGTGTCAACTCACAGGAAAGAACCAAGAAAACAGTCCCCAGTACTAATTGAGATCTTCAAGTACAGCTGAAGATGCAAGGACTTCTTTTTTTTTTTTTTTTTGATATAAGTCATTCAAAAGTCTTTGGTTAATTTTAGCTTTATAAGCATTTCCTTATGCTTGCTTTAGAAAAGTGAGGTGATTTGACAGACTGTAATTATACCTGGTTGTTTGGGGAAAACCCAGCCATGGTCACACCAAGGCACTGGAGAGGCAAGAGATGGAAACTTTCTCAGCTACTACTACTCAGCTAAACTGCCTTTCAGTCCTATCTCTTGGGGCATATCTTACTTTCCCAGTACTTCCCCAATATCACTACAAGCCTGTCTTGATTCCTTACATAGAGAGAGGCATGGCTGAGACCCACATTAAAATGTCAACACTGTAAAATATCCATAAAATCAGTTAACTTTTCTTAGGTAGACAGCATGGTTGTGGTACTGGCCTACTGGGCTCTGCAGCAAAACTCCACTTCAGCAGAGGTTGAGTTTAATTTTGTCCTCTTTAATACTACCAAGGAGCTGGTGATAAACACAATCACCTCTTAAATTTTGGTTAGGTCTTCACCATTTTGAGAATAGAACAGCGCTGATGTGGCCCTAATGGTAAAAGGGACTTTATTATCAAGTTCCTGGAAGACTTCACAAACAATGGAGAATAAAAATAAATAAGAAACATCAAATTCTTCTGTACAGGACACTTGTAACTGCTGCAAAATGCTCTTATGTAAATAAACCAAGCATTCAAACGAACAAACTGTTCATACCAAACCATCAAATGCAAAACATAGCAAGCTAGAGAAGAGATCTGCACAGAATATGTTTGCAGCTCACTCTGCTCTATCACCATCCCTGTCACCTTTCTATGCGAAACTGAGGTATTATAAATAAATAAATAAATAATGGCAGTAAATGTGACTAAATGAGCACAGATTAAGAACAAGAACAACATAAGTAAATCAAACACATATGTTGTGACAGAAATATGAGCTAAGGAAAAAATCCATTTAGCGCACATAGGACCCCAGTCATAATGACCCTGTCTTTCAGAGAGGGGAGATTCCAGCAGGAGATACACTAAAAAATTCAAGTCAAAATCTGCTTTCAGTTAATATCATGATAAGGCAATTATCTCTGTTAAAGTCCAAGAGATTATCTGGATTCACATTGAAGAAACAAGGCAGAATTTGACCAAGGAGGTAGTATAACTGTATTATCAAAGAGAAGCTCTCACAAAATAGTCTGAAGAGGCAAAGATACACAAACATTCAAAGGATGGTTAGATATCTTCCTCTTTTTGGCTCTTTTTTGCTTGCTTTTGAGATGCCAGTTAGGCTTTCAAAAATCATGTCATCACTGGTTTAAAGTTCTTCTCTGCAACAAATACGTAAGAGCTAAACTGAGTTGAAACACTTCAGCAAAATAAAACCAACATAAAATATGAAGTGAAAATGAGCAAAATAAACAAGGATAAATGCTGAAAAGAGGCTGCAGTGTCAAGCAATATTCATGAGAGCTGTGCCCATAAAACCAGGAGGCTCCTGTGGTTAACTGTAGGGAATGGCAGGCCACAGAAAACAGAACTGCAGAAAAGGGCTCTCTTCTCTCTAGGTCCCACAGACCTCTCACCAACAGAGCTGGCTTTCTTCTAGATATTTTATTCATTAACATGCAGCACGTCGTATTTTAAATGATTCAGCAAGGCCTTAATTTGCTTACTCTTCCCAGGTAAACTACCTTTGACTGTGAGGCTGAAAGGAGAAGATCACAGCACCTTTGGGAGTGGGTCCCACCAAAATGGACAGCCCAGGAATATTTCATCATATTGAACTCAACGTATTGGATGTGGCTGACTTCAGTTTCTGTGCTTAAATAACAAGTGAAATGTGGTAGAAGAATCAAATGATTTTTCCTTGGTCATGAAAAATAGGGCTGAACATTTTACCACCACAAGTGACCTTTAGATCATCTAATCTGACCTTTGCACACTTTGGAGCGCTGAACTGAGTGAGTTGATTTGTGTTCGGCAGAAAGGGGTTGTGCTGGTCTTGACTGGAAAGTTTGAGCTTTCCTCGCTGTAGTGTTTAATTTATTCTTTGATAATAAAATGCAAGGCACTTTTTTTTCCTTTTTCTTTTTTTTTTTTTTTTCCAGCTTGCCTGGCTTTCACCTCCTTGCCTTATTTTTTTAAGAGACATTCTCTGCTACTAGCTTAAGCACCCTTTTAAGATCATTGTGAACCCACTGATATATATCACCAAGACTGTTCTTGCCTGTCTTGGAAAAGCAGAGGGAGGGAAGCTCCTCCCTGGCAGGGATTTTCTCCAGTTCACCAGTCATTTTTATGGCTCTTCTCTGCATGGATTTTCAACATCTTTTGAAGAACATAGTTTTCACAGTTGCAAGCCACATTCTTGTGTCACTGTCCATAAGGCTGTGACACACAGATAAAATCAGCTCCCTGCTTCCCGGCACATCCAAAGATCACACTAGTCTTTTTAAAGCTAGGTTTCCTACAGAGCATGAAAATTATGCAATTATGTGATGTGCATGTGTTTGTCTCATCTTGAGCAGCTCACCCAATTAAAATATCACAAGGGCTAGACATTTAAGTTGTGTTTCCATATACCTTATGAAAACAGCAGAACAGAGCAGGGAGCTCTGTTTATGGAGAGTCTGCCACTTATCCCTTTGCAATGTTCATTACTTCTTGCTCCATTTTATGTAGTGTTATTGTTGTTTAATTCTTAAAGTGCAGCAGTGACACATTCCCAGGCAAGTCAGATGCTCAGCTGTAGGTGCAAAGAAATGAATATGTATATTTTGATGTACAGAATCCACACTTCAAGTAACTCACATCTCCTTAAATGCATGAATGTAAGTCCACAGAATACCTGCAACACCTGATAATCTACTCAAAATCAGAGGTGTCAGTTCAGCATATGGAAAATTGAATGTAGAGCAACTACAGAAGAAATACTATGTCAGACAGTTGCATAGGTAAGCCCCCATCACATTACCTGTACAAATATGGCTTCTGAAATAGGTCTCAAATATGTCTCGCTTTTTTTTTTTCTTTCTTTTTTCAACAGAAACTGTGGGAAAAAAAAAAAAAAAAAATTGTCCCTGGATGGCCATTATGACCTGCCTGATATTTCATAACCATCAGATCACAAGCAGTCTTGGGGAGACGCTTGATGACTAAGATCAAGAATGCTCTTCTTTGGGCCTCGGCCTTCCTGGAGGAAGAACTGGAGACACTTATGAGAAGCGAACTTGCATGCATCCACAAGAATGGCATTTTCATGCTGTCCGGAACAACATCCAGTGATAAATCTCATAAAACTATGATTATTTTGACTTAACCTTTCAGTTGATTCGTTTACTACTCAACCCCTTCCAGGATCTGGTTTTGAAACCCCAAACTTTCATTAGCCTTAACTGAGATTTAGGCTTTCCTCCATGCGGTAGTGCAGCAGCTCCTGGGAGCATGCCTGGATGAGAGCCCTTTTTTCCTCCCTGTGGCAGTGCCACAGCTCTTGGCTGTTGCCAGCTCACTCTGAGATAGCTGGAGTGGCACATCTCTGGATGAGACTCAGTGTTTCCTGTCTTTTAGATTGTATATTTGCTCTCTAATGAGGGGTCTTATCTCACGCCTTTGATAGAGTAAGCTATTTTGCAGGGTCCTTTCACTTTGATTACAAACAGGGACATTGTCGTGCTCTGTTAGATTCTTATAATGAAACAAGAACTATTTAATGATAGATTCCAATAGCAATACTATCATTATTTTAAATACATGAGCCTTACAAGCCAAGTTCATCCTTCATGAAATCAAGAATACTGAAGTTTATAATTTTTCTAGGCATGAATGCCTCATATATGAAAACCAGGAGGTATACAAGAACCTCAAAGCTTTAGTAAATTGAAAGTGTTTTAGAGTTCATTAAATATAGCTATATTAACACAGTATACTAAATATTAGGATATAACAGAGTTCCTAAAAGCCAAATTTGGCTCACTATAAATAATAGCTGTCATTCAGTATTTTTTTTACTCTTTGCCACTTACAGGCTACTGACAGTTTTCCAGCATAGGATGGTAAGGGAGCTCTAAGCAAAAAAACTGTGCTGCATTTTTGATCATCTTTTGCCTTTGCAGATATTTAAGTTAGATGGAGACAACGATCTTACCACCACCACCACCCTTCTCTTACATCAGGAAATCCTTTCCTTCGGCGTGATTCTAATCTTTAGGGATCTTCTGTATAGCAGAAAGAGAAGGACTCAACAAAGGATGGGGAAGTACCATGTAGCATATCTCATACAACAGATGCTTGCAGGGGAGAAAGGCTAATAAACATTCTGTCTTCAAAGTATTAACTCTTTTCTTCCTTTGTTTCCAGAAACAAGCATAGACTTGAAAGCATCCCAGGATACGAGGTGGAGAAGCGGGACAATCCCAGGTGTAGCAGCAGAACTTGACAGCAGCATTATACATTTAGCAACTAATCCATATTAAAGTCTGGCCTAAATGCGTCTAAAGGCAAAATTCAAAGAAGTTCACCGTGTTTCTGAGGTAGCCTTTTCTGATTTCAATTTTAAAAGGAAAAGGAAATTATTTTGTCCCTCTACATGAAGGAGGACAAAAGGCTGTTAGTTTGACCCTTTGAGGGGACTTCCAAAGGAAATTTGAAAATTAAATGGACTTTTGAACCCTGTGAAGGAGAACAGCATGTGTTTAGCTTACAGTCCAAAAATCTGTCCTTGTATATAAGGTTAAGTACATACATAATTTTCATCTTGTACTGAACTATTGCAGATGATTCTGCCATGCTGGATGCCCCATCTGCTTGCAGCTACTGTGCATGGAAGGAAGTGAAAACAACAGAAGTATCACAGGAGCGTGATAGAATTCACTCACTTACTTACATACCACCTTTAAGCACATATAAGATATAATCACCTTTCTAACAATTTTTGTCCTGCTGCGGAAGACTTTTTACAGTTTTGACTGACTGCACTATATTGCACAGCTTTCCACTAGCAAGCTGAATCTTATTCAAGGCGAGGTTTTTTTGAGCTAATAAAAGTAAACTCCTCTTCTGGTGGAGGATTCAGTTTTAAGCTGCTTCTTTAAGTGGACAGAGGTAAGGCTCTATGACTGCTTGGTTACTTCTCTTACAATTCATGCTTCCCCTTTTTACTGGATTTTGCTGTAAGCAGCAGTCACAAACAAATAACAGTGACAGTTTAAAACAAGAGGCCGGGTTCTCCCAGAAGAGGGGCCACAAAAATTGTCTGAAGACAATAGGCATGGGAAATCAACAGAAGAAGAAAACTCCCTCAACCTTTGATCAGGCCCCTTCATGAGAAATAAAATCATCAGGAAAGAGAGAAAACTCTTGACTCATCCTGTGCACAGAAGAAAGCATCTCTTTGTCCTCCTTCTCCATAAGGAGATGGAGAAGAAGTTAGCACTGGCTGTTAAACTGTCAGAAAAAAAAAAAAAAAAAAAAAAAAAAAAAAAGGAGAGATGAGTAGAACTACAGTCAAAGGTATCAGGATCCAGAAAAGAGGAAAAGTCTCTTATAGAAGTCCTCTCCTTCTGCGGTTTCTGATGGATTCTGCATCATCCCAACTGCTGATTTGATTTTCTCTCATTGATGGCTGATACACCTCTTTGCAAGGGCAGGCCATTTACAAAGGCTTATGTGCCTGCCAAAGGCAGCTGCAACTGGTAGTGTATACATAAAAATTCCCCCCCTAAGACACGTCTTTACCCTGAGCGGTGCTAAGTATCTCTAGTGAAACCACAAAGTGGTCAAGAGATTACAACATTGTAATAGCTTCACACAAAAACACAGGATCTCACCCCTAAAGCTCTTGCATACAGGTCATCCAAATGAAGCCAGGAAGTTTGCAAAATGGAACATGCTGAGGGATTTACAGAATCAGATCCTCAAAAACTGCAAAGAAAAGATCATTTTGCTTCTATGTTTTTCCAGGTGCACTGGCCAAGGTCTTTCCCCATTTCCATACGAATGCTGCACATGATTCATTTTTCAAGTCAAAAAAAATCTACCTGTGGTAGATCGTGTCACCTCCTTTACTGACCTGGCTCTTCAGTTTTGCACCCATTGAAGCATTAAGTCTGTAAAGCAAGAGTTAGTTGTATGGCAACAATGCAATCAGTCTGTGTGAGAAGGTCATGGAGGTTACTTCAACTTGGGTGACCTCTCCTCACTTTTCAGGGTCTGAAAACTTCCTCAGATCCTGGGGATAGATGGGAATGAGATTGTGGTATGCCTTTTACAATAAGCTTTGCTTAAATAAACAGTGCTTCTCCTACTTGGAACTACTCTTTAAATTACCCTGAACTATAGCCCATCAGGATTTGAAAACACTTCAAAGCCTTTTTCAATAGCAACAGGATTGCTATTGTCTGTTGTAATTGTCCAGAGAGAAAATCCAACTTCTCCAAAAATAAAGTGAGAGGAGAAAAATTGTAGCTTGATACTGGGAACTGCAGGGCATTCCCAAATGATTTTCCTTGCAAAAATGTTACACATATTCTCTTCTCCTCTCTTGGATTTAAATGTATTTACATGTAAGACTAACTGATCCAGCAGACCATATCTGTCATTCACTTGAGCTGTGGACTGTGTTATTTTTCAGTTGAAATGATATTTTTCTGCATTTCAGACCATTAAGAAGGAGGCTTCATTCTTTGTTATTTTATATTTCTGGTACTATGTACAGAGATTTTTGAAGACATTATTATTGGACTTTGGGCTCCTTACATATGCATTTTACTGACAGTGTGCTGTGGCTTCTACAGTGTAACACGGTAGCAAAGTCAAAGACTTAGAAGGTTCCTCTAAAGTTGTATGCGTATCAGGTTACTATCTTGCAGATAATTCTGTTGAATTATTAATTTTGTCCCTTTTAATTCATCAGGTCTCAACATGGTACAAAATTAGGCATACAAATTAAAGCAACTATTCCACCAGAATGAAAAAAAAATACGAACATGGAAAAGCTTTTGCAACCATGCTGCTTGCACCTCCGACACATTTTGAGTCCTTTGGCCAATGTCAGAGGCGTCTGACATGGGAGCAGAGGTGCCTGCTGCACAGAGTACCTTGCATAAGGTCTGCCCAGCCAGGGGCTGCTTGTCTAGTGGCACCAGCAGGCTGCTCAGCATGCAGCCCGTGTGTCCAGCCTATGACCTGATCACAGGCACTCAGGGCACATAAAGGAGGAGCAGAGGGTGCCTCAGCTCCACAGCAGTCACCAGAAAACCCAGCCGTGGAGCTGGGGTTGCTGGTCTACAAGGTGGCCTTCAGACAGTTGCTTGTAAATTCTCACTGACAAGTAGAAATCCCCTCCCGCACATCAGTAAAACTTTCATTTTAAAGACAGAGGACACACATGCAGGAGTGAAAAGTTGGCTATACAATACGCCAGCAAACAATGAAAAACAAAGCCCTGCACTCCTTTCGGGTGGTGACAGCTTCCTACAGGCTCCCGCATGAAAATGAACTGCTGGAGCCGCAGGACCAACAGTGATAACACAACCAAGCAACTGCTAAATAGGACCTTTGAATCTGTGGCCCCGGATGAGGTTGAGGACAAGTTCAGGTTCTGCTGTTATGCTTTCAGCACCTAAAAGCATCTTGTTTTCTGGTTGATAATTAGCGTGTGCTGAGTCAAGCATCTGTCACTAAGGAACAGGAGCTGCACAAATGCAGCGCAACGCATAGAAGTTTACTGGCAGATCTATCACACTATAATGAACTCGGTTGCCGGCTTTTGAGGCACGGGAATGAAATACAGAAAGAGGGAGAAAAAAGAAGGAAAGGGAGGAAGAAAGAGCCTTGAACATTTTGTTCCAGTCAGCTTCAAGAAAGAGAAAAGCACTAGGAGAGACTTGATTGAAAGATGCCCTCCCACAGTCCTCATGCTGGATGGGCAGATGTCCGGGACACATATTCCCAAAACACACAGGCCCAGCCTCTGCAGAGCCCTCCTCAGCACACACGCAGCAAACAAGAAGAACGGCAGAAACAGGTCAATGAACTTTATTCAGGATCTGACATACCATGTCAGTATAATGAACATGACCTAAAGAGGAGGATTACATTCGTAAGCGGGCTGAGTTGCCAGCTCTGACCAATTAATACCAGTTAATTTTACGGTGATAGTGAGTACACGTGTATTATATTCTATAAAAGCTTAATAGATGTCACCATAAATCCCAGCCAACTTTCTCCCCTGTGCTCTTTATTACTGGAAAGTACTTACAGTTGAATCTTCTGCCATAGTTGTTGTAGCCTGAAGTCAAAGCAAATATAACTTGGGGAGGGGAAGGTCTCTTCATGAAACCAAAAATGAATGGGCCAGAAAAGTTCTTTTCTTGACTAGCATGTAAGTGACTTGCTTTTAAAAAAAAATGCATCTTTTTTTTTTTTTTTTTTTGTTGTAGATATTGTACATCATGGTATTACAGCACAGTATAAAGCAACTATAACCTGCACAACACAAAGATACACAAAATGTAGGCTTACTCTCCCATTCCTTATGAAGTTCAGGTCCTCACACAGAGCAATAAATACCAGCTGCCTCCACGTTCATTTACTTGAACAGCGTTTTGTGAAGCAATAATCAACAGCTGTCTTGGTTGTCTTAATACAGTCTTAATACACCATGTGCTTTTCAGTAAATACTAAAATTACCATAAATTTTATTATTACCAGTAAATAGCTGGATTTTTGTCTCAAGTTGCTTGGAAGTGGCACTTGCAGCTAAGGAAGGGGGTATTGCTCACATACACACCCTGTGCTAAACTAAAATACAGCATTAGACAAAGTGTAAGCTCTTGTTAGGCCCTACAGACAAGGCATCACTACAGTAGATTAATGGAGCATTTTGAAAGCAACATGGATAAGCTGTTGTCTCCTGCAATGATAACCACCAGCAAAAGGGTGAGTAAGGGCTTGATTTAGGAAGGACTGGTCTGAAGCCCGTTATGGAGCTGGGAGCCTAGTGTGATAGTCCCACATCCACAAAATGCAGCAGTTCCCGGAACCACTGCATTTCTACTCTGCCTTCTAGACAGAGGTTAAGGAGAGGTGCATGGGTCAGATACTAACATGATTATTTAGCAACCACTTCCAAGATTTATTGGGTAGTTTTTGCAATGTTTTCCCATATACGACTCTTATAATTAACTTAAGGTACGTGTGCCTTTCAGCACCATTGCTTCTGTCACATTTATTCTTCCCCTACTATAACATTTCCTTGATTATGGCAAGAGTAATTCAGCCACATGTTCCAAAAGTATGTCATTCTCTAACTTCAAAAAGAAACCATTACTGATTTGTATTTTCCCTTACAGATAAACTACACAAAGGCAACGTCATTTACTTCTAAAAGCAAGACAGACACACATACGAAACTGGAAAGCGATTTGGCATCAGGTTTTGATCAACAACTTTTACGAAGCTTTAGCTCAGTAAATTCTTTCATCACTGTTCACTGTTTTTCCAATCTGGAAAATAAAGGTGCTACAGTACTATAAAATAGCTATATCATAAGCAAATAATGTTTTTATTAGAGATTAATTATTTTGTATTTGCATGGTGTCACCTAGCTATAAAGTGTAGGTCTTATAATTAGTTCTTTTTCTTTATATACATTTTTTTGTTTAGAAACAATAGTCCAAACTCTATCTTGCCATTACTTTCTTACTTCAAAATCCAAAGAGAAAGTTCCTAAAGCATCATTTTCTTGCAAAAAATACTGTCCTTTTTTTTACAAATATCTGATTCTAGATTCTGATGTCTTTTAAAATTTAAGTGCATTAAAACACAGTTATAAATAAGAACAACTGGGGAAAAACATATATCTAGAAAAAAAGAATTCCTCTTTCTTCAGTGTTATCTTGTATGCCATGAAAATAATCCTGTTCTCACTAACAAAGTGTAAACTGGGAATAATTCCACCAAAATCAGTGATCACACTAGATTATCAGTCACAAAGAGAAGGGGCTGAAGAAAGCAGTTAAGAAATCCACAGTATCCTCTAATAATAATAATAAAAAAGCCTTGCATTGAACTAAAGAACATATGTGAACTCTGCTGCTTAGTTGACTGCCTTAACTCTTTTGCTAACTCCAGTATAAATGTTGTTATAGTCTTTTATGTACCATCCTGCATAGAAATAAGCAGCTTCCAGGGATTACCACACCACAATTCAAAACTAGCTTTTCTATTCTCTTTTGCACACCTTTGTAAACGTAAACAAACCAAGACTTCTGAACAGGAGCTTCTGGAATGAGTTTCCTTCATCCTGTGACAAAAGTAGACATCAGGAATGTCAGCTGTTGTGGAACCTGCTAAAAGGTAAATTGGATCCCAATGAGAGATATTCTAGCTAAGCATCTGAACAGTCTGTCTGGGATTTTTTTTTTTCGTACAACTATTTTAGAATCTATTTTTAGATTATAACTAACCACATTGCAGGTTAATTACCACAGTGAGAGGCAGGTGGTCAGAGAACATGCGTTTTCCCCCCTAAGTGCACAAAAAGTGCTGCCATTTCACACACAGACAGTGCTGAGAGCCCTAGTGAAGGACATCCGTGACCACTCCTGCTCCAGATTGCAGCTCTGCAGTAGTCTGACTCAACTTCCCCTAATCAGTGACAGGCTTGTCACTGACACTGAGGGGACCCAAAACGAGCTGTCTTACAAAAAGCAGTATATCTTGCCACAGAAATGCTAACTGGCCAGGTTGTGAAGCCGAATGAGGAGGCAGTACGTAGGTAGGGTATGCACTGCATGATACAGCTTTCCATCCAGTAGCTGGTATCTGCAGATGCAGAGGAGGGACTCTCAGCGGGAGTGCTACAGTGAATTGCTGATGGGCTTGATATGGGACACATGTGGGAGATTAAATATGGGCAGGGTGAAGAACTCTGAAAAATTGCAAAGGAAGATGACTAAACTGTTCCAGTTTGACAGAAAGGGAATCTCCAGGCCTCAGTTGATTAGTAGTTCTAATCAGATTTCCTCCTGTTTTTCTCACTTCAGCTTTTTAGGTCCTTTTAATTTAGATTTTTTCATCTTGAACAGCCTGTTACAGCTGCTCAGGAACAAGCCAAACATCTGCCCTGCAATGACTTCCCTTAGAGAGCTGATACAATGTTTTGATTAAATGCTATCTCTAGTACAGCGAGAAATTGTCTATATCCAAATCAATGTCACTGCCACTTGTTTCTGCATCATGATTTTCTTCTGTTGCCCTAGATTATCTTATTTGGGGTAATGCTTAGAAAAACAAAAAAAGAAAGAAACTTTTGCTAGCTTTTTTATCACTACGTCTTAGTGACTCAACTTTATTTTTGATGCCACATACTCCACAGCTACTAGCCTGTTGGAAATATTTCTGCATCCCAATTAGCGATCCTACAATTTTGAAAGCTTGTGATTTTTTGCGGAGGTTTGCAGATATCAGCCCCTCACCCACCCCAGCTACAGAATGACAATGCATGCCAGAATGCCAGCTCTGGACAGACTTTAAAGAGGTGGAAAGGTTATACAATTTTGCATTAAATTCATTATGATTAAGCATCACTAGTTAAAGCAATCACTCTCCTGGCCAAAGAAATATGTAGGAAAAGGAAGACAAAACAAAACAAAACAAAAAAAAACAAATCTTCGCTTTTCTGATGTCCTGTTGCATCAAAGCACAGGTTGCAACAAGCAGAGAAAGTGTAATGTGCTTCAACGTCTTTTGCAGTTGCTATGGTACAGTTTCTTATGGAAAATTCCTTGTTCTGCGTGATGTTTTTCCTGCCTCATTTGGGATGGCAGAATCGTTCCTTGTGTCACCTGAGAAACCGGGCTGTCAGTTTCCACCTATTGGTGAGAGAGAAACTCATCAACAGCAGAACTCAACGGAAAATGCCTCGGGTTGATGTCTCTGCACTGGCGGACACCCTAGCACCCGGGAGGAGGAAGGATGGGTCAGGAACGGAGGGGGCACGTGGGACCTCTGCTTTGGGGGTGGCCTCAGGTTTGCTGCACTAGCTGGGATGAGGCGTTTTAACTCTGGGACACCCTGCTTATGCAAGGAGCCTGCAGACACTTAAGCAATGCACACAAAGAATAATAAATAATTGCACTGTTCTCCTTGCCTCTTAAGGAAAAATATCACCACAGATGAGGAGGGAAAACTCCAGCGTGATCACACAGCCTAGCAGCAAAAAGCGCTCGGCTCTCAGAGGAGAACTGCAATCTATCTTCTGCATAGATTGCACCAAAGATTGCCAGGAACACAACATAAAAATGGTATTATGGCATTGCACTAGTGATACAAAGCAATTTGGGCTACAGCATTTTCACTATGAGAATTTCTTTTATGGATTAGTTGGAACTAACCCCATTTTAATGTGACATTTTTCCTGCTAGAATGTTTTTCTTCCAATCAAAAAATAATTAGAGTCTACCACTTTTGATTCATGACAATACCACAGCATGGTTTAAAAAAACAGCAACAACAAAAGGGCTGTGTTAACATTTTAATGCAGTTGGATACTTTCTGTATTTCAGAATGCCAAAATTCCCATGGGCTCCCTATGGTGATGAGAAGAGCTTTTGACCTCTCTGAGGAAATGGGTTTTGGAAATAGTAAGTGCGTATGTGTCTGAAAAGAGACTCCTTCACTAATGTCTATCATGAGAATGAAGAGCATTCAGGATGTAACAATGCAATTGCACTCCATGGGACAACTTTTCTGGTGGTGCCAGTAATTAAAGCTCCATTGACTTCAGTGGAGTTTCACCCTTTAATCCCAGAAGATTTTGCACTAGTGGGATATCACCAGCAGTTAAATACAACCAGATTTCACTTTTAGAGGCCCTCCCCCTCCCAGATGGGCTCAACAAGAAAAAGAATGGAAACAGGTATAGGAATCAAAATGTGTCAAAACTTAAATGTATGGAAGTCAGGATGTTCACAATTTTGCCTCACATAGCACTGACTTTAAAGTAAATCAGCCAAAACATGACTGAAAAGATTTTAAGGTCTAAAATAAAGTTTCAAAAATTTGGCAGCAGGAAAAATGTTGATTTTCAGTTACCGTTCTGGCTTTCTAAAATAAAGAATCCAATTCAACATTTCAAAGTTTGGAAAGCTTTTCATCATGAAACGTTGCTCCAAAAAAACATTAAATTCAATTTTGAAGTATTTGTCCAAAGCGAACATTTATTTTAAAATATCAATTCAATTTAATTTTATTGAAGATATATCCTTGCCACTTCAGCATCTCAATTTGAAACTTGAGAGAAAATGAAGTGTTCTCAGTATTAACTTACACTCTGATTTTAAAGCAAAAAGTAATTCTGAAATGCTGAAAATCTCCCATGGAGAGGAAAATTCTATTTTTGAACAGCTTTACTTCTGTGCATTTAAAACTTCAACTATTATCCTGCTTCAGGACAGAGTTTGTAGGGGGAGGAGCTACACTGAAGATGGAGTAATTCAGAAAATGCTGCCCTATGCTGGTTGCACAAGGTGGCTAAGGCACTGGGATCCTACTTCCTTTCTCCCTCTGCATTACCGTGTAGGAAATACCTACCCAAGCTTATCAGCAGACACAGCCTGGAACGCCAGTCTCTCAGAGAAGACTGGGCAAGACATACGCTCACCAGCTGCACTGATCATTTTTGCCTCAGTCCTACCCAGAGGCTACCAAATTTGGCCCTCCAGGGAACTCATTATAAAAAAGCATAAGCAAATGAAAAGGATGCTGAGAACAGAAATTAAAACTCAGCTTTAAGCATGGTAGAGTTATAAGCAAGATCTGAGGAAGTCAGAAAACATCTTGAACCAAAACCTAAGACTTGCCTTTAGTTGACTTTTGATAAACTTTACATCCTTGGTTTCAGTGCTGTGAGTTAAAAGCAAACTCATGTAAAAATAAAATCAAAGAAAGATTCTGTACTTTAACTCCTGGGCTATTGGAAATATTCATTAATACATAAAGCCTCTAGAGGAGCTGGTTTTGCACATAGCAGTTCATCTTGCACTAGGACCCACCATTGAAACTATCATTGGCCACATCATCTTCATTGATGTTGCTGCTTTATATTAATATCCCAAACATAAAGAGAAGCTTGTGGATCTACTCCTCTACTTTTCTGCAACCAGTGCAAGTCATGGTATCTTTTAAATATTTTGTTCCTGTTATAACTGTGAAAACTGCTTTTTAAATTCTCTTATGACGGCACCTAGTAATTTTTCACTCTGCATACCTCCAGCAGCAGAAGTAGCAGCAGGTGGATGGTGAGGGGCACATAAATAAACAACAGTCCAAAAGACCTTTTTGTTCTTTGACTGTCCTGTTTTCTACTGATCCTTTCATTACCAGCAAAGATCAGAGACATTTTGTAATCATGACCATAGTTAAGTATCATCAGGAATCTAAGAGGACTTGCCTCTTTAACATCTGAGGAAGCAATAAGCATCCGTTTAAAAGCTATAAAACCAAATCAACAAATGCTTGAAGCTGAAGATAGGAGGTCCTGTCATGCCAACCTCCAAGCCCCTAGCTGAGCCAGAGCTGAGATTCCACAAAAACTGACTACAATTTCCTGCATACCCTGACGCAGATATTCAATTATCTGGCTGTCAGGATGAAATGCAGGAAAGAAGGAAAGCCCAGTGAACACAACGGCCTAATGAAAGGCAATTAAAAAGCTCCTTAATCAAACACTGCTGCTTTTAACAAGCCAGGTAATGTATCAGAAGCTCTCCCAAATCCTTTTGTTCACTGAATCCAAACCCTAAAATCACACAGTCAGGGAGAGCAAAGTCCTGGTAGTAAGTTCAGTTGCCTGCAGTTTGGAACAGTAGAGCTGCAAATATTGCCTTGATTGGAGAAAACGACCAACAGGCTTCTCCTTTTGTGTTTCTTACCTTTTACATCATCTGCCCTCCCCCATCCTCATCTTCCTTCCTTTTGTCTTGAGGAGGGAGGTTTGTACACATTAATGTCTTGTAAGGTGCTGCTTCTTACTGGAGCCCTTTCAGGTTACTGCTGGGGTATGTGCAAATTGACAACTTTTGTATTTTTCCTGTAGTTTCCCTATTGTCTGGCCATGATCTATCTATTTTATCGTTGTGATGTTGTTCCTGTTTTGTCCAGTCTAATGATTTTTATGAGTTATTGTGTCCAGGAGTTTATATTTATGATGACAATTGCCCTGTGCAGAGAAGTAGTCACGCTTAACAACATGCTTTCTGGCCTAAAGAACACCTACAGATCACGATAAAAATAATATTTTCTCCCTGTTTGCAGCAATAGAGGTATTCCCTATAGCAAAGCCTGAGGCTGTACACTGAATTTGGTACATATGGAGCATCTGCTTTTTAAAGGTAACAAGCAAAATGCTAACGAGGCTACACAGCCTTTCCTTTGTTCCTTAATGCGTACGGTACTCTAAGACAGGACCACCTTAAAAAAATTAATGTATTAATATTCTTCTCATCTTTCCATTCACAGGTACAATGTGCATTTCTTTAGTCTTAACACTATTAATTAGATATTTTTTCCTGACAGGTTGCTCCACCACCTCATTTCACCGGATGTAGAGGAGGGAGAAGAAGCTTTTGTCTCCTATGACTCAAACCACCATCTTCTGTGGATCAAGCTGGGAATTCGCTGCCCAAAAGAGTGTGATTTTATTTGTAGCTGCCTTACAGCTTGCACAACTTAAACAACAATAATAGCTAAGAGCCTCAATAGCTCAAGTGTACCAGCACACAAAACTGCTCAGGTTGCACAGTGTTAAATGGCTCTGCAATTTATTTAAAAACCACACCACCAAACCTAATTCCAAATAGGCTACTGTTATAGACAAGCAAGGTTTGGCACTGATTTGGTTAAATAAGCCTTGTTACATTAAAGCATTAAGAAATACAACGCTAGTTTTTTGTTGCTTTTTTTGTTTGTTTGTTTGTTTTGTTTTGTTTTGTTTTCCGGAATGTATTCAAACAGGCTTTGGCCAATGGCTTTTGTAGCCTCATTACCCAGAGTGTTAAAATGCTGTGCAAAGCTTGAAGTTCAGATCAGCATTGACACGACTTAATAAGAATTTGCAAGCATAAAGCAGTGCAGGGAACAAGGGATAACTTGTGACTCCTAGCTTCAGAGGGTTTATACTGAATGCTGAAAATTAATATTCCTTTTTCTTACTATAAAAGCTAGAAGTTTTAGAAAATATTTAAATCCAGGATTGTTATCCTTTCTTAGACTGCATTTATATTAAAATAATTACTGCTCTTTCTCAAAAATGAGAAGTCCCATGATAAGGGACTGCCTGTATCTGCAGGAATTTTGCTCTTAGCAATTCCATGAATTTCTCTTGCTTTTTCTGAAGGGACTACCTGAAAAGGCCTTCAGTAAGACAAGAAATACTGAGGTGATTATTGTGATCCAGCTTTTCTGTAGTCCACAGAGGTCTTTTTTCCTCATAGGGCAGAACTAAATGGTTCCCAGCACTGCCTCTGGCTAAAGTTAGGAAGCAATCACAGTCTCAGAAACACAGCTCTTGAGATGGTTTAGCTAAGAAATAGTGTTGATTTTGACATATGTGTTTGTATACACCATACCCATAGAGAAAGTTCAGACAGAGCATAGCAAAATGTTTCTTAAGGGCTTTTATGGACATTTGGATGGGACAAGCGGTCTGATGAGACCAAGAATTCCTGGGTGGGCATGCTTTTGCAAAAATAAGCCTTTTTTATATAATGAAAAGTGTCATATGCTTAGGTAGAGACTCCATCTCTGAGCTAGACCAAAACTATAAAAATTCAAAGTCTTCTCTGTATGTTTTCTTTCTGTTATTAAGAAAAACATCTAGTGCTTTTCTGTGTTTTTCCCATGGAAAGTGATGCTTATATTTCTGATACATATTCTGTTGCTAAACACCAGGTGACACAGCAAAGCGCTCTTCTGAGAGAGCAATGAATGCCCATGCATCTTCTTCTAACCTGAAACTATCCTATCCTGAAATCAAGAAAATTTAGCAGTCCAAAATAATCTCTTACTGCAGAGTGGAAAGATACAGTCAGTTCTACATATGCATATATGTATTATATATTATTAATCATTGCACTGCAGATTTCTTTAATCCTACTGTTAAGCAAAGTTCTGCTTCCTGAAGCTGAGGTCTTACTCCAGACATATAGAAATCAATGATCTTGAAGGACTCCCACTGATTTTGATACGAAACTAATCCTGGATCAGGCCCCTGGAGGCGCTATGACTGCAGAACATGGTTGAAAATTATCTTCCTCTTTATTTCTGAAAGATATCCCTTATTTTGCACTGTTGCTTCCTTAGCCTGGCACCATTTCAGGATTCTCTAAAATGCTGCGTTCAAAAAAGGTAAAGAACTGTAAACTTCAAATGCAATAAAATATTTTGATAGAAGTGCAAAACCGAATTGCAGACAACTCCATCTTAGAAATACCCTTGCTCAAAATACTCAGTGCAAAATACTTAGATGAGCTGAGAAGCTGAAACAGCTAAGTTTAGAGGAAAAGGAGACATGTTCTTTAAGGAGACATATGTGAAATTTTGTCTTAAGTCTGCATTCCATTACCACATCTTCAAGAGGAGAACCATGCCTCAATGAGGAAGTGAAACTGATATCTCCTCCGAGGGTTGCCCATTAGCTGAGTCTGCCCATCAAGTGGACTGAAAAGTCTTAGGAACCTCCTGTCTGCTGAAGGTCTCCAGCCTGTGGATCCAGCTTCCCCAACAGCAGCTGGAGCACTGAAGTGACTTGAAATTGAAGGCAGATCTCATCCACACTCAGCCATGGGAGGGAAAGCAGGTTGACTTTCTCCTCCCTCCGCTCTGTTGCAAGGGGGCAGCACAGTCAGCTGGAGCTCAGCCAGGTGCCAAAGCTGTTTCACTCTGGAAGAACCCAAGTCTGCATGGCAGCACCAAAGCCTCACCCTGTTCATCATGTTACCATGACATTAAGCAACTCTGATGGTGCACATGGCATCCATCATCCCCAGATGCTAGGACAGGGTCCAAGAAGCATGTTTGTGCCAGTCCCAGTGGCAGCCCTGCATGGGCATGCAGGATGGGATGGTGACAGACCCAGACAGGTCAGGTACTGATGCGGGCCAGGCTTTGTCCACCACAAAGGCATGGATGCCACCAAGCCACAAACTGATGACCTTCCAAATGGCTCCTACCCCTCTTCTCCTCGTCTCATCAGGTCCGAAGTGTTTCATACATGGGAAGTTATTCATATGCTGCTCTTAACGTCAGGATGGCTACCTCTCCTATACTAGAAATACCTGTGGGTTTATTACACAGAACATAAGTCTTTGAAAAGGACATAAATCTTTTGTGTCACAGTGTAAGCTAACCTCTAAGAGCTGGAAGATCTGGAAGACACATGGCACTTAAAGCCTATCAGATACTTACTTGAAAGGTTTCTAATGTATACAGTACCAGACATTTTTACGTACCAAAACAATTACTACCAAGATTCAGTGTGGCTATTTGTCCATTCCCAAACTGTCTAAATACAGCATGTGAACAGCTGACAATTTACCACCAACAGAGATGGGACCACGGTAACACAGCTCATCTTATTTTCATCTAATGACACATCACCTTTCTGCCCTCCTCATGACACAAGAAATTTTGCAGACAGACTGATCTCAAGCACATTATGACACTGCGCTGGAAAGAGCAAGCTTGTATAATGGAGTGCTTCTGTTTGCTTGCAGAGGATATAAGACTGATCCTGTAAGCTTTTGCCTTGTGCATTACCACCCAAGAAGAAGCTTTTCAAGCTTCCCCCCACAGTCCTGGTCAACGCATTTCTATTTGAAGGCAATCCCATTGCTATTTCATTCTCAACAGCCTCTTGAGTGAAGACTGTAAATACAGCAAAACAATTGCTTTTCTTCTGATGAGAATAAAGCGAGGACAAGACAAATCATGTCCTCCTGCACAAGTGGTTGGAGCCAATCAGTCATGTATTGTTCTTTCTTTGCCAAATGCTGAGACTGAGATTTTTTGTTTCTTTTCCATTTGTTTCTCTCTGTTTTCTGTTCCTCTCTGCTTTGTGTGGGACATGTTCCCCCGTGGTGGGTATTGTTTTTGGTTATTTCTTTTGTTTGTTGAGGCAGCTGCAGGCCTTCAAGGATGTAGGCACCCAAAAATGACAGCACATCCTTAAAAGACAGCCCAAGAAACAAAAACTAAACAAATCCTAACTAATACTCAGAAATAAGAAGAGCCATGCTGGAGCCGTGGTTCCATTTTAGAAAAAAATCTAACTGGAACTGTCTCTCAAACAGATATTCATAATGGCAGTTCCGAATTCTGTCAAATCTGTATTTTCCTCAAAATGACATAAATTGGGGAACTGTTTGAAGTTATATTTGGTTTCTCAGTATACTACTGTGGGAATAAATAATCACACATTGTAGCCAGCCATCCAGTCTTTCCTTACAGTACCCTGGGAAACCAAAAGGATGAGAGACGGGAAATGGGGTAGGAAGGCTCCTTTGTGAGGGGAGCTTCTCATCTCCTTAACTCTGATACTAACCCTCAGACACAGCACAGTGCTGCTCAAGGTGGTCCTCTTGGAAACCTAGAGCTTTTTATTCCCCACCTTTTGATCCATATAATGACTTTGAATAGTTTCCAGCAATCAGATTTTAAAGGTAGTAAGTTACCCAAAGATGAAGAATCATTTACTGGAATTGTACCAAGTTGAGCTGATTAAAAGGCTGAATTCTATTGATTACAAACATTTACATTTCAAATCTGCTTAGTGTTTTCCAGAAACCCAGTTAGTTGTTGATTTCACACTTTCAGCACCTACATACCTTTGAGATTCTCATCTCATATGCCTAGCTGACATCTGAAAATTGAACATACACTCATATAATGCAGAAATAAAAAAAAAAGAGACTTGAAATTGAGATTTCTCAATGGATTATTAGTATATTAGTTACATAGAGACAAGCAATATGCTGAAATATAGAGAAATAGGCCATAAGTAGTATGTGTACACACTACATACTCTTCCTAAATGCAAGCAATCCCCTCATGCAATGTGTTTTTCATTTAAATGTTTCTGTTTAATTACTCCCAAAAGCTAGTGGGCAAGCTGCTAGCCAAAGGTATTGTACGACTTTTCATCAACAGAACTTCAACAATTTCAAATCTTATTGTAGGGTCTTGGCTTCTGTTATTTGACACTTTTTTTCCCCTGCAGGCACTTTGTACTTCAATCACAGTGATTCCCCAGCAATCTGCAAATAATAGCCTTCAATTATTATGGGCATTGATGGGCTAGAGATAAGATCTGGCCAGTGTTCACACCATGCCAGATCTGTATGCTTCATGACTTAATCCACACAGTGGCCTTTGAAAAGTGATAACCTGTTAATCTATTGAAAGTCCTGCTCAACACCTGGCCAAATGCTTGGAAATTCATACCCACCCTAGCGGCCTGGGAACTACTGAGCTGAAAGACTTAGTCATAGAACCGGAAAGCAGAGGTCCCTCCTGCTCCTTTGGAAGGGAGGGCAATGAGAGGTCCTACAGCATTTGTCTAGCAGACCAAACTAAAACTAGCTTAATGAACCTCTCAGATTTTCTAAGAAGAAAAGTAAGGTGAAAGCAAGAAAGGGAGGAGTCTAAAAGAAGATCATAACAATATATTTTAGCAACTGCGTTTTTATGTTAATTACTGACCAAACCTCATTCCTGGAATTGTCTGTGTAATCATATTTTTAAAATATGTTGAAAAATGCTGAGCTCTGGTATCCTATCATACAGAATATATGTCTAAACTAAAACAGGCACATTAATTAAATACTCTCCAGGGAGAAAAAAAAAGCAGTTCTATCATTTTGTCTGAACTACTCTTGTGAGCAGTGAGATTTAATTAACAAGGCAATGCTTGAAAAGTGATTTGCAGATGTAGAATATCATACACTGTGTTATTTTCAGTGTTGACATTGCTTTAAAAGGCTGCTACGTTTCATTTGCTGCTGACCTGCTCTGCTCCGGACGCAGCGCCTTCATGCACGGGCACCCCCTGAACACGGCAGAGCGGGCAGAGGAGACAGCTCTGCACATCACCTACCACCTCACAACTCCTGGCCGTCCTGCAGCAAGGGCTCTACTCACCTGCGCCAAATTCTCCCAGAAACTGCCATCTCTAAATGCCAACAGCCTTATTTCCTCAGAGACAACTGCCAGCAAGGGCTGTGAAAACATTATACACCGCTGAAAAACTGCATGGATACTGCTGCTGCTACAATAAACTAAATAAGGCTGCTAAATAAAAATAAATAAAATTTTTATTTATTATAGACAATTATATTCCTGACTTTTTTTTTTTCCCATAGTTCATCTTTGGGTAACCTTGTGCTCAGAGCTAACTGCATTTTGCCAGCTCACGTTTTTTAATAATGATGCCATTGCTTGGTGATGAACTCGAGAAAATGAGAATTTGGATTCATTTATGAAGTTATTTTGGTTACAAAGTTATTTATTTTGGGTTTTCTCTTACTTTAAGATTTATTGAATTTTTATGTGCCAGAAACAGATCACAGTGTTGAATTAATTATGTGCTGGACTGTAAAATTAAAATGTTAAATATTTATATTTATCTATATTTTCATAATTATCTACTGTAGTATCTTTCTTATTTGTACTATCTTTCCTCTTTGGGACCTCTATCTTTTGTTTAGCCAAAACTCTGACATAAAGAAATAAATCAAAGTCCCAATCCTTCTCCTATGTCTAGGATCTTGATAAAGAGTTTTCTACAATGAATCACATTTTTTTTTCCATTCAACTTATATATAAGGATTGCCTCTTTTAAGCTCCGTATTATTTTCCAGATATGTTTTCATAAACAAATGCATATGCATATGTATATAAAATCAACATCCATAGAATTTACAATGCAGCACAGAGTCTGAAAGGGATAATTTAATCATAACAATATAAATGGTCTCATTTGTCATATACCTGTTATTGATTTAGCTGCTCACTCTGGTGCCAAAACATTGTATATATGTTTCATGCAGCTGTATTGTCAAATGACATAGCCGAAGACTGAACACAGAAATGCCTCCAAGATAACACCTAGTAAAACAGGGCTTTTTTTTTTTTTATCTTGACTAATACTCCAATTGCAAAGAATGCTTATGAATATGTTTAATTCTATTTCATCTTTTGTAAGGTCTGTAAGTATGTGCTTTACATGAAACCTGTGGCTGAGATGATGTTAACAGCACCTTTCAGTAATGATAACTGTTCACCTGCCAAAGAAGAATGGTGTGCTTCTCTGGAGTCTAGGCTATCCAGCAAACGTATTGTAAAATTGCACATTTTATCTGTGATTGAGGTACTGGACGCTTCACTCAGACTGCATGCTTCATGTTGCCTTGTCCCATATTCTGCTTTGGTAGCTGTGGCATACTGGGGATCTTTGTTGCCCAGATCTCTTATTAAGGGAAAAGTATGTTTCACATGCTATGTTTTCAGAGGATGAACCACTCCACTGTTCACAGATTAAAGGCCATAAGCCAATCCATTCTTTCCTGCAGTTGCATGCTCAGGAGTAGGACTCCTCAAGCAAGTAACAGTTTAACAAATGAATCAGGTCTCAAAATACCATTTTGCGTGATGAAATGTAAATATTTTGTCAAAAAAGTAACCACTTGCCTTTTTACTAGATATAAGTGGACTTCAAGTACAAATCAAGACCGCAACACAGGTACTTTCTGGGGCAAAAATGATTGTATAGGTTTGCATATAGATTAATGTGGTAAGATTCTTTTGTTTTCAATCCAAAACTTTTAACAAGGTTGGAACACACACTTCTCAAGTTGAAGTCTTCAGCCTTAGGGAGAAGTTATTCCAAAAAAAAAAAAAAAAAAAAAAAAAAAAAAAAAAAAAAAAAAAAAAAAAAAAACAGATCTGCTGAGACTCAGAATGAACAGCAAGTGCTAAAAAGTCTAATTTCTCACAAATTTATTTATTCCCTGTTTGTTGTTGGCAATGAAAATATGTTATCAGACTATTGGGAAACTATGTAAGACTCAATCTGCAATGGACTAGGAGACCAAATCTCCTGCCAAGTTAAGGAAAAGTGAAACGCAACTAATAAAACATATCACCAGTGTATGCTGCTGACATCTCTGACACGTGCTTGACTTCACGGACAATCAAATATGCATTTCTTAAATGGTGAATGCAACCAAGGATTAAAACAGGCAACTGAACTGCAAAATTATTTAATCCAGCCAATAAAAAATATGAATCTTTTTAGAACAAGGCAAGCAAAATGAGCAGGACAAGCAGTACGTTTTATAGATCTCCCTCCTTGTATTCTCATCTTCAGTTGTAGCAGTCAAAGGTTTCTTAGTTTTCAGAATCTGAAGATTCTGCTTTTGGTATAGAAAATGTTAAACCACCCAAGTTCTACTTTGATTGCCAATGAACATTGAGTCTGGCAAATTCAATCTGTGCAGCAAGATTTTTCCTCGCAGGCTGGATTTCACTAAAATTCTTTGGCTTTGCTTCTTTTCTCTCTATTGAGGATAGGATGTCTTTTATAAGAAAATTATAAAATTTAAAACTATAAATTTACATATAAATTTATAAATTTATAAAATTATAATTTTTCAGCTCTGCAAGCTTTGAGAATTAAAGGAAAAGCCCTCAGCTGAGCCACAAGAGAAGCCACAAGAAACAGCTCTTCTGTTGTGGTCACTGAGATATACAAACTTTTTAAAAGAAATGGGGATACTGTCAGGACATTTCTCTTGGGAGATCATTTTTCTATGTACAAGGACCAACATACTTGGTATTTCCTAACCTGTAAAGCATGTAAACCTTTTCTTCTCTATCCTTACAACATTAGGGAATGTGTACGGTGCTAGATACAACCTGGAATACTCTGTATTTGATGCTTGGGACATGCAATCAGACAGGGATTTTCCAATGCAGGTAGTCTGCTTGCTGTGCATTTTTTGAATTTTAAAGTACACTGTGCAACCAGGATGAGAAGTAAGCAGAAATAAACTGATCTGTTGCTCTGCCTGAGATGTCTGGCAGTTCTCTGCAGTGCATAGACTTGCTGTTGGTACATTTCCATTTTTCTGCCTGCAGTTTTTGCCTTGCTGGCCTCTCTCTACAGCAGGCTTTGGGAAGTCTGAGAGTTCACATGCTGTGGGAGGAAAGTCACAGGGCTGCCCTGGAGCATCAGATGTGCTGAGGCCAGGCTCTGCTGTGGGATCTCTTGGACAAACATGCCTAGAAAATATGTACCTAGTGACCATATCCCCATCATTTTGTTCACTATCCTCTGGAAGTATAGACTACCTCTAAATATAGACTATCCATAGGCTATGCTTCTTCAGATCAAATGCAAGGTCTGTGGAGAAGGTCATTCTGCCTGCTCCAACACGAAGGGAAACAATCACCCTTGCTAGATGTGAGCAGCCAGAGACAGGCAGACATCTGCGCCTGAACTTCAAGCTTAGGAGAGGAAACACCATTCAGGTGGTCTCAGTTTTCATCCGCCTCAGCTCCTGCTCTCTGGGGAGTACATGCCAGATCCACATTACTGGGGTAGCGGGCTTCAGCACAGGGATAGCTCTGTGCTCCCTGCCAGTCCTCCCACTTCTCCACAGCGACTGCAAACCCCCATCATGCAGCAGTCCTTTTTTAAGGGTACACTGAAGAATTCACGACATAAAAAAAATGAGGAAAAAAAAAAACAAATCCAGATCTTTTTCTCTTTCCTCAGTAATCTGGGGTCTGGCTCGCATTCTCAAAAATCAATGCTCTTTCTTTTTTAAAAGAAATCTGAATTCATTACCCCAGACTCCAAGAGCTAAAGCTTTAAAAATTAAGTGCAATATTGTGGGAAGCACATTCAAATGACAAGAACAATCCTCCTTTTCTTTTGCTCTCAAATTCTAGTGACTTGAAGACATTCAAGGCAATGGTGCACTAATTCTGCATTTCTGCAGCTTTCCTAACAGGGACAGCCAAAGTCTGCCTCCTCATATGTTAGAAACAAGCCATAGAATATAGCCACAGAATAATTAAGTAAAAGATCACCTTCAACTAAATGGTATGACAATCCCTCAAGTGTACAGAAAATTGAAAAGGTCAATTTTCAAAATGGAATAGGAAAAAGTGGCTCTCAAAACTTCTTAAAATTACCACTATGTGCACAATTAGAAATTTTATCCTGTAATTGGTGCCTTTAACTGTTAATTAATTTTTTCAGATTAGCAAAATCATGAAAAATCAATTTACAGGGAATTATTTCTAGCAACGTACAATCAGCTTCAGAATTTCTCTAACAGATGCCAACGGAAAGTGTGGTAATTATTCACAGCAAGGACGTGGACAACATCTCGTCCACTAACTCAAAAGATTAAAGTGTATTTTTCCATTTGTATCATTAGAATCTGAATTAAGATACTCAGAGCTAGTAAAACAGGAATACTGGAAGCTTATAAGTATAATAATTATGTTCACTTTTCAGTGGAGTCTAACTTATCTTGTACTTTTCAATTCTGAATTATCTAATACATATATCTAAACTGCACATTCATACTCCTGCATGTCTAAGAGCACATCCCATTCTACAGATATACAGACAGATATACAGACTGATATAGAGATACAAACACCATTTCATAAATATATGCAAATTTCTTCTATGAAAGCCACAGTCCACACAACACCATCTGAAACCCAAAAGATACATGTAATGCCAGCAACTGAAAACATCTTGCCACTGAATCTCCCTCCACTTAATTAATATGCCTTCCTAGTCTATTTTTTTTGCATCAATAATATCTTAAGGGATTAAATTGATGCAGTTGCTTCTGATTCATCCTGACTCTGGAGCTGTCTTACAAATCTGTTCAGGGCTAAGAGGAGAGCTCCCATCTTCCTTTCTGTTGCACCTATCAACAACAGTGACTGCTGAAGGGCAGCTGCTTGAGTGCAATTTAAAGAAAAATTTGATTCTCCAAATTCCACATCCCACATCCACTTGAAAGCAGTTTCTTACCCAGTTCCTGCCCTTAAAGTCTCATCTTGGCAATTCTGCTGACATTTTCTACATGACTTCTCCTCAAATTTTGTTTTCACATTATTCCCAGCAGGACAACATTTGTTTATGGACTAGAAATCACTAAAAAGTAAACCTTATGGGCTGATATATTTCAAGCACTGTGCTGCCAAGATAAGCGATGACTGAAGATGCTCCACAACTGTTCATACGGAAAATGTCTTTGTTTCATTCCATCTTATCTCAACAGGTCTAGCAGGATCAGTTGATAACTTCAGCAACTACAAATTCAATGCCTGGACGTAGAAGATCAAGTTGTGAAATGTCATATTATCAATAAAAAGACCAATAGCTTAGGGCGTGTGGCATTTCATAGGATTAGTGAAGCTAACCTTCTTGCAATGGCTAGCCACTGTGCCAGCAATGTATTAGATAGCCTTGTTGATATGAGGGAGAATAATTAAATGTTTACCATAACTGCAGTCTTCCTGTGGTTGCCAACATTACTTCACTAGAAAGCTACATCCTGATCTTCAACAGCAATGACTGAATTCTGTCGGTCACTACCAGGCAAAAGATTTGCAGACTTTTGCTAAATGCTACCTAAATGTTGGAACAGAAAGGATGATACTGTCCTCGGGTATCAATTAAAGGTGCAGATGAGCACTTGCATTGAAATCTGGGCCACAAATTGAGTCTTTCCGAGTGAAGACTAGAATCCAATGTGAGAAGATGCTGCGGGGTTGGTATTCATCAGTTTTGCTTTCCCACTTTGTAATGTGTCTCTCGAGGAAGCAAGAGCAGCAGCCTGAGACTTTAACTCTTTATAAGCTGTCATTTCTCAGGATTTAGGACTGTAGTAGTAAAAGTACAATGATGGAACTTCAGATGGAACTGATTGTAACCAATTTTTTAATTTTCTTTTAAACACATACACTTCTAACACTTTGCAAAGGAGCTCAAAACACAGAATTCAAAAAAGGACATCTATCTGTTAAGAGACAGATTTCCAACTTCCGTGAAAATATATATTCTGAGTTCAGTTTCACCTAGCTCAAAGTCTCACCTCCACCCACAAACCAGCATACACTAAGAATATAAGAATCTTTTTCAGTATGGCAGTCCATGATGCTGTGCCTAATTCTAGTGGACAATGGAACTTAGACCAGATAGCAAATAAACATAAATGTTAATTATTTTGATGGACATTAGAAATCAGACAACATTTGCAGATGGCATTATTGTAAACAGGGAAAAAGTATGAGAGCTACTTAGCTTAAAGCTTTGAAAATGTCAGAAATACACATCAGGAGGAGGCTGACGGGTTAAGAAAGGACAAATGCAGTTCTGTAATAATAAGTGAAAGAGGCAAAGAGTATGCAAAACTATTCATGAGAAGACTATTTTTGTCCTAGACAGTTTGAATTACCCTCTTCATTGGATAAATGCATGGTGCACCAGATGAAAACTACCTTGGTTGATCAGGTAATACACTACTACAGTTTATCTCTTTGCTAAAACAATGACAACACAAAGCGTGGGACCATCACAACAATGGAGCAGAAGGCAGAGTGGCTCCTCATACCTCCCAGGAGCACCACAGCAAAGTCCCAAGACCTCATTCTGTGAATATTCGTGCACAAGCCAACTTCATGTACCATGATTAATTTCCCTGGCACCATGTGGCTTTCATTGCAGCACGCAAAACGAAACACAGACGTACGTATTTTCAGGATGAGGACCTAGTTAGCACTAGTCTAATATGATTTAATGCTTTTGTACTTAATATACAGCTTACTAAGTGTGAGAGAATTCTGGGTTTTGGTACAGTTTGTTTTCTTTCCCCCGCCCTGAACAGCATGTATGTTGTTTCAACATTAATGCTGCAAGTGAAATACTCTGTAGTCACTGATGCTTGTTTAAACAATTATAACATTGTCTAATGCAGATAGAAACAGAGGTACAATAGTCTCATATTTAAAAGCATAGCCTTTTATGTAACATTAGAGAGCTCTAGTGGGCATGTTGCCCATTTATGATTCCCCAGTGGCTTCTATTTTTCACAGGACTTAATGTTCTAATCACAGTGCATCTACATAACATTTTCCTTGTGCTGATCAGGTATCAGCAATTATTTAATGTACTCTACTGCATATGCTATGCCAGCTATGGCAGATTATTCAAATACTTTCTGGCAGAAGAGATTATGGGTTATTTTGAAAAACAAACAAACAGGACTATACAATAAAATTATGGTGAGGGAGAACACCAGGGATGTAAAAAGAGATGGAAAATGCCTCCTGCTGCACTGCAGGAACATCCATCTGTGGATTGTGTTTAGTACAACAATCAAGTAGTGGATCAGTGTTAACAGGCACAAGACAGGCAGATAATCTCGCACCAGCCTTTACACCCTTTTAAGTCCTGCACGCACTCATACACAGATCAAGGAAGAAACCTGCTGCAGCACTTAAGCTATGCAAAATTGAAGGCCATGTTTTTTGATGCATGTCATACGTCTCTAAACCACAGTTTGTACTGTGAAGTTGAATCAGTCACTATACAAGATGCATATTGTGTCCTTTAGCTGTACACCCCGTGCTCACTGACTGCACCAGGAATCTCTCAGACTTCCCAGACAAACAGATCAGGCCTCCAGTGACACTTCAGGAATAAATGTACAAAATCAAAAAGCAAAACCTTCACTGAAACACTTAAAGATCTTCATGTATCAATTATACACAATAAATCGTGCAGTTACTATTGATTACAATATCCTTAAGATATTTATCAGTCATTTTCTGCAGTGTTAATTGAAGTTTTAAATATTAGCATATTCACTTACCAAAACTATGATGAAGAGCAATAACTACGAAGTTTGGGCTGCTCTTATTTTTAACAATTCAAAGTCAATTGTTTTTTACTTTTCTCATTTTTTTTGAAGTATATTGATTTCACCTGCTTCTAAGTGAGCACCGGAAAATTTGTTCATGACATTTATTATGTCCATCATATAACCTCCTGCTCCATTTTTAAATATACAACATCTTTTCCAGCTGTAGCACTTGAGCTATACAATGAAATTAAACAAATGAAAATCTTCACCCTTATTATTCTTATAACTTCACAAATATTCAGATTTCCAAATTAGGGTATAATCATAACCAAAACAACCAATTTAAATCAGTGAGTATGTAACAATACTGAACAAATATTGACTCCTGGTTCTGCCCCAGGATTTGCTTTCTCCCAAGAATATATTAGGTGCACAGGACTGGCCAAAGACCACTGAAATCAATGGAAAGACTACCAGTGACTTTGATGGAATATGGATTGGGTTTTGAGCATACACTGCTGACTTCACTGATTCATCACAAAGGCTGAATTTGGCTTTGACAGATGTAAAGCAGTACATGCCATGTGCCCCTTAACAAATTGCATATGTTTTAAATCCACACCATCCTTCCACTCCCAGAAATTTACACCATTTTTCTATTAGCTTTGTTAAGGAGCCCCTTTACCTGCAAGATGAAAATGAATGACTGAAATACATGCAAGCATTTGTACTTACAGGTATCTGGCTTGAGCTGACTGTTAGTAATCCCAAAGTACTGGGGATTTTCAATGACGGGAATCTTAGTCATTCCGATGATGACTGCATCTGGACCCCCCTCAGAAGAAGATGGAGTGTTGCTGCCATTTGAGATGTGATGGAGGGGACTTGCTGAATCATCATCATTGCTGATTACTGAAGAAGGACCTGCAGTTAGAAACAGAGAGTTCCCTGTAACTCAGCAAATGAGAATTGTCCCTTCCTCAGTCAAGTCATTTTTTCCCCTTTTTTGATCAGTTTGTCCCTGGTCGTTCTAGGCAAAAGGTCTCTTTATGTCCCTGGTTCATCTTCCTTCAAGAATTTACATGTCTGAGTGGAGAGGGAGAAATAGAAGAAAAACTTCAGTAGGCTATTAAGAGTGAGAATGTGACAAAAACTCTTTTTCTTGTCAAATCACCTACATTGAATATATTAAGCACAGTTTTTCTATGGGAAAGATCTCCAGATCTGGTGAACTCCTTCCATCATTCTTAGAAATAAGGTATGAAATACATGCATTAACTGCTTTTACCTTCTCACCTGCTCACACAACAATAACACTCTTTCCCACAAAGGTGGGGAATGTCCACCTGTTCTTCCTAGGTGACACTAGAGTAAGACTACAGACATGGAGGTGATGATAGGCTCATTCTGATGAAGAAAGCAGTATCATTTCTGACAGACAAAAAGATGAAAGTCAAAATCCCTCAGGACAACTTGGAGAAGGACAGTAGGTACACAGCAAACATCAAAAGAGCACTGGGAAAAATTCATCCCATCCCATGCTCTACCATAAGACCTGGTGTCACTTCACGGGACCTAATTCAGCCCAAGGGAACATTTTGCTTAGTTACATGGCCCAATACCTGAGTCCATTGATCTTCCAGTTACTTTGATCAGTAATTTAGTGGCAGTTTTTGTTTTGTTCTCACTTTATGTTTTAGATTGTTAATAGAAGTGCTAGGAGATAAATGTTATAAAAAAAAAAAAAAAAACCACCAAAAACACTGCTTAGCACAGAATGTTCCACTTTGGTGAGCTGTAAGGGTCTCTGATAATAACGTGGAGAGTAACATAGACAACATTTGAAATTTTGCAATTTAACCCGTGCTAGTCTTGTTTACATCCGGAATTCAGAGAAAATACGGATAATCAATAAACAATGACAACTTTTTGCCTAATCTGTCCACTGAACAGCTAACAGTTAACACAATTTTCAAATGTCAGATCATTCTCCACTGATGCTGAACCAGGTTTCAGACTGGCATTCACATTTCATAATGTCAACATTAAAAAAAAAAAAAAGCTAAAAATAGATGGAATAATTCATTGTCTGGAAATGTCTTTCCTAGCACAGCACGCTCCAAACACACTGGTGTTTGTCCTGCAGACAGGGGTGTGAGACAGGACCAGAGCACCATTCACAGCAATCAGAGAAGAAAGCAGCAGAGAGTGCTTCGGGCAAGACGAAATCTGTATCTCCTCCAATTTGACAGCTATGCCCTTCCAAAATATTGGAGCTCCAGTCTGAGGGTTTAGACTGGACAGAAGAGGACAATGCAGAGGCAAGAAAGGGATCTAAGCTCCACCTGCACATATGTGGCATCTGTATTTGCAGGTGAAATGGAGAGGGAGAGGGGATGAAGACCAGAAGCAGGTCCTGAGGATCCGTCATGGAGGATGGGAGAGAAGATGGAGAGAATCTACTATAGCACATGTTGTTATAGGAAGAAGATGAGAACCAGGAGAAACCCAGGCACAGCAGCCAAGGCAGTGCAGCTCTAAAAAAAAAGGAAATTTGGAGTCTTGTACAGTTTTGCAGTTCACAGTATCATAACAAAAGCACTTTATCATGACATGGCATGGCTCATAGGAATAGAACTTAAATAATCTTGACACGCTGCTATTTCAACCCTAGCTGTACAGGCTCAAGCATACTCCCACCCCTATTCAGCTTTCCATTCTCCTCAGTTGGTTTAATGGTGCATAACAGAAATGTTCCCATTGTTTGAAAAGGTACTTCCCCTCCAGTCTGAAACACATTAGAGGCAATTTTTCAAATGTCTTACACTTCAATAGAAAATCATTATTGAAAAATGTAAGCAATGCCCAGATCTCTGCAATTTATCAAGTGATATACTAATGCCAAAACTGTTATTGTCATTACTGATCACCCAGATCCTCAAAAGATTGATTCTACTAGGAAAGCTGCCAGGATTAAGAGGTTTTGTTGAAGATTTTTCTAGTGAAGTGCAGAGACTAACAAACTATGCGAAACGGTCCCTCACAGGGCACACAAGATATGTATGTAAAGTCACAGCACTGTTTTGCAGTGCACGAGAGTTTGCATGAAGTGGAAACACAGCGCAAATCCATGAAAAGCCTCATTTAATTTTTCTAGAAAACATCCTGATGCCCCCCAAACTTTTGGAATCTTAAGCTAATGGTTGCAAAAGCTAGGCATAAAAAATACACATTTTCTTGGCTCTTTTTGTACTTAACAGCTTTAGTATGGGGGTCAAATCCCTTTCCTAACAGCAAATAGGCAATTTATTTGGACTATGTAATTTAATAGAGGCCCTCCTCTAAGTCTTTTTCAGGCTTGCTCTTTGCTGCTTCACAAGAAGAAGGTTCCTTTGTTGTTGTTTGCTTTCAACACACATGCAGTGACAGCAATAAAAAGTGTCCATTACACATTTCCAGGACAGTAAAGCAGGATAATGAATAGAAACTCATTCTGTTCATCAAATCATTTTTGCACTACTCTAACACCTAATTTGTATGGTGAACTATTTTTTCAATCAGTAAAAAACTGCAAAGTGCTGCAGGTGAAAAGTAGGCATCTGTTCTGTAAATCTAATTACTCAATTAAGCTAACCGGTAATGCTAGTCTTCTGTGTGATATGAAGTAGACTCCAAGTATATTTAGCTCTTTGTAGTATCTGAGGAAAACCTGGAAAATGAGGTGATTTCTGACATGCTTCCTAATGGTTTGAAACTGTTTAAGAAACATTCATCTCCAGGATATTTGTGCAGAGTCACTTAACAATCCTTCTCATTTTTAAGTAACCTTCTCATCCAGTGGTCTTTGGAAGTAGTTGTTCATCTTCAAAACTCCCATTTCCATTTGCTGCATATTTTTTCTCTAATTAAGACAATCAGAGATCAATAGATGGAAACTTTTGCATATCAGAAGCAGTTGAGATCAAAAATCTATTTTCCTGGAATTTTTTGATAATGTGAGCGAACCGGTATACAAACAATTTCCATACTTGCTTATACGCCAAACTACCTGCTTTCCATGAAGCTACATTTAATTTTCTGCATGCACTAAGTCACATTATAGTCACAGGTCAGCACTGCAGCTTACTCCTCACAGCAGCAGCCTGTGAGTGATATTCCACTAATGCAAAACCGTGTTCCAGAATGCCAGATGAGACCATCATCTGTGCTGGCAAGAAGCGAGACCCACCCTTTCCTGAATTTGCACCAAGCACAAATCAAAGCTAATTTCTTAAAGCACCTTAACGAGTGGTTTCATCCTGATTAAGTAGGGTCACTTAATTACTTTTCAAAGGCAGAATGAGCAGGATAATTACATGCAGTGCCCTATAATTGATTCTGATTTCTACTCAAATCTGCTGTTGGTGTCACACATGAAAACCAAAAATTTTAAACAAAATGTATTTGGTGGAAGTGAAAAATCACGGGTTGTCAATAGCTGTTGCCCCACATTTAGCTTCATCTTTTAAGAAAACTCTGGAGAGTTTTCTTGATATATTCTGCCTAACATCCTCATTTGATTTCATTTTAGAAGATATTTCTTATCTTGAGAAGATAGAAGCTGGAGCCAGATGAGAAATGGCATCCTGCCTTGGAGAAAAAACATGACATCTACATATTGGAGACTTGAATGTACCTTCCATCTGATATTGAGCTGAAAACCTGTGCATTTTGCATCGTCCATAACCAAAATAAGCCATGTACAAAAGACACTCTCCTCTGCAGAAGTGGAGACATTTAAGAAAACTAATTCTACAAGCTATAAAAAGGCCAAAATACTCCTCACATCTCTAGGTTGTGAATGATTCTTAGGCAATATGGTAGGGGGAAAGGCTGAAACGGCAAACTTCCCTTGCTACTCATAGAGAACTGGAAACACACTGTGATGGAGCTCAGGGCCTACTGTCATCAGTGCCAACATGAGCCACCTCTTCTTGAAATACAGACCATCACCACATTGCCCTGTTCCAGGTGGTATCAGTACACTTCAGTTTGTAGCTGTACCTTCTTTGGCCTTAGAAAGAAACAGTCTTATGAAATTAACTACTTTCTAGGCATTCTGATATTTTTGGCCAGAAGCAGCAGTTTTGTGGTTATAAAATATATCCTTTCCTGTAACCACCAGGGTTAATGCAGTTTTAGCACACACACTACCAAGACCTATCTACACTGTCACTTGTTGAGGCTAGCTTTTGCTTTGTGTTATTCCAGACTTCTGCTAATACTTAGGTACTTGGCTGTGGCACCACATCTGACTACTGGCTGCCACTGAAATAATCCACATGACCTTACTGTGTATCAGAGAATGGAAAGAGTCCCAAAGTGAATAACAGCATGACATATAAAGAAGAGGCTAGGTTCTCAAATGCAGAGAACCAGAATGAGCATATGGTTTTGGTTTGCACTTGGCATGGCCTCGCTAGCATGTATTCTCACTTGAATTTAGATGGTCACAAAAAATCACTGTGCCCATCTTCAGGGTCTACGAAATGTGTCAAAGATACATGTATCTATTATATGTTCAAAACTATAACATGATCTCCTAAAGGCTACGGTATCCCACGTCCCCTCTGCCACTCATTTCTGAGAATCACACACACCACTTGAACTACCCCTGACATTAACACAAATGGCTCAACCACGCAAAAAGAGGGAGTAACAATTATTATTATTAAAGGAGGTATAACAGTTATCAGGGACAACCAATTTTAGCTTTGTGGTTGCAGTGGTGTAGTTATTCCAGAGCTGCACTTGCTCTGTCAAGTGTTACATGGCAGCTCAGGTAAAGAAGATTGTTTTAGAGATGACTTTTGCACCAATGCCTTAAGAAACACAGTGTCTTTCAGGAAAAGGAGGTTCACTCCTTGGAAGACTTCTCAATAGATCTTTCACTAGCATTGGTTTTGCTTCTTTCAAGCTCTTGACCTCACAGGAACAAGGACCGGTCTGCGCAGGGAGATGGTAATAGTGCACCACCAGGGAAAAGCAGGACAAGTGCCTGCCACCGGTCAGCATCGCTTTGGTTGCGTTTTGAGGCCATACTGAATATTGTGTCTTTCTCCTTTTGAAAGACAGATATATTTGTTTCACTAGTTAAATCGCTTGTTCTCAAAGAGCACTTATACAAGCTTTCTTTCCCCATGAGGCTCACATATTTGCAGTAGATTCTAAGAAGTTCTTTTTTCTGCATGATTAAAATGTAAGTTTTATACTTCAGTAAAAGCAAAGAAACTTTCCTGTTATCAAGATAGGATCTAAGTATCTTGCCAGAACACATGCCTCTTCTTCAGCTGAACTCTTGAACCCTTGTCCCACCTTTCACTCACTCTAGAAGACAAATCATCAATCAAAGCTGGGCACACTTTTTTTTTTTTCTTTTTGACTGAGGTGTTATGAGCTATTCTTTCCATTCCTAAGTTCAATAAGCATAGACAACAGTGATATCAAATAATGTTTATGCAGTTCTATTTAACTGAATAAGAAGTCTCAGCTTAGTATAAACCAGTATAATTATAACAACAGTATTTATATTATTGGTCTCATAAATGCTGCAGGCTGAATATATGGAATTGAATTAAAAAACATAAATAGAACAAAAAGAAAAATTATGTCAAAGCTAGTTGAATAATCTTTCCAAAGACAAAACTGTTTTATCATTACTGCTCAAAGCTGCAGTATCTGAGCTGATCAAAGTAAATTCAGACCTTACTGCAAATTCATTCAAAGTGGGCTATTAAAATGATGCTCCTTGCTTTGCAGCTGCTGATGCTTTTAATGTGGGAAAGTGCAAAGCAGTAGTATGCTAGTGTGTTTCCTCAGCAGTTTGGCTATGTAGAGCAGTAGCATCAATAGTATTTCTTTCCTCGCTCCTCTTCCAACCATCCTTCCCTGCCTCATCCCTCTAGCCCTGCCAGCTCCCCTGAAAGCAGCCATTAGTGTTGGCCTCATTGCATCCTCTGCCTATTCACTGCCCTACACAGCTGTCGAGTGAGATTTATGTGGTTAACACTCCTTTGCTGTTGGTGGAGAAAACATGGGAATTAGATCACCCCCAGAAACACTACACCCAGTTCCATCCTGCTGAGGCATAATGCTCTTCACAGCTCAAACAGTGCATGTCCTTCTGTCCCGGTGCCCACTGTGCAACACACTGAGCCAAGAACTACAGTGTAGACGTTAAATTTGTGACTCAGAAATGGAGACTTGCCAGGGTGGGGTGTTTAGAGGATAAATAATTGTGTGTCTTCTGACAGGTACCATTAATCTAATTAACTTATTTGCATCCATTGAGTGCTTGTTTAAGCTTGTACTATGCAGCTTCGTGACATATGAGGTGAGAGAGCCTTTCTGAAGCTATCCAAGATGTTTGGTTGCCATCCAGTGAGCTTGTTCACAGGAAGTCAGGTGGAAAGAAAAGAGGTTGTTCCAGGGAGCTGCAGACCCTCCCTACACCTCCTGGCCAAATGTCCCTGTTCCTTGTCAACATGCACTTCAGACATTCCCTTTCCAAACATCTCCAAATTACAGAGGAAAGGAACTCCTCAGAGATCACTGCCAGGAGAAATTAGCTGAGAACAGAGATTAGGAAACTAGGGATCTGTTCATCCGCACCCATGGCAAAGCAAGGTGGAGAGATTTGTCTGAAAATCATAATGAAGGCACAGTACCTTTCACTCAGGTGAACACTACAAGTGCTTTCCTTGTATTTCCACATGAAAATCCATGTTCTCTCTTTCATTATTTGTTAAAGCTTCATGAGAAAAGTAAATTGTGTTATTCTCAATGTAACACTTTGATGCAGAGAAAATATGCTGCAGTGACAAATTATTTTTTTTTCCTACATAGGATAAAGTAATGCATATCCTTAAGGGTAGTTAAATAATAGGTATGTTAATAAGCTTTACAGTACTAAATTTTCAATGCTGCCAATTGTCAAAAGGTCAGTCACACTGACTTAAATGCCTTTCCCCTAAAATATCTGCTCTTCGTGCTGGAAGACTTTCAAAGGATTGACTTCTCTAGACAGGAAGGAACAAGCAGTCTGGGTAATTTCCATTGAAATGACTGTGCACAGATTTTAGCTACTCAAGTTTTTCATCAGGTCTTTCTGTTGTTGCTCTGATTTGATGAGAGTCACAGCTGCATATTTGTTTGCTTCATTTTTATTCCGGAGTGCTATTGTGAAAGAATCTCAGTCAGTTCTAATTAACTGCCTTTTTTTTGCACTAACTCATCTATATTTTTATGCACATACGCACGCAGGCATCCCTTTACGCACTAGCCTAGAACAGTCCAGAAGCCACAATATCTGCAATGGTGATTTCCATTTAGGGAAAACTCCCTGGTATCTCCTCAGGGGTCCCACCACAAAGTGCGTCACTCTCTGAAACCCAGGTGACCTGCAGGACACAACCAAGGGCACATAGGCCATGATGTCCATGGCAGGCTGGTACACTAGCTCACCAGCCAAAACTCTCCAGCATGGAGCAGCCCTGTAGGAAAACTGGCAAAAGTCTCCAATGCATACTGTTTTTTTCAGTGTCATCTCTGGAAGGGGTAAGCGGAGGGTTGCTGCTGCCCTCATCCATGCCAGACTCCCAACAGAAATACCAACCATCAGGGTGGCACCCATTTCCTTCTCTTGTCTGTCAGGATAGGAGGATTCGCATAACAGATATCATGATCACAATCTGGTATGAATCTTACATGCCTTAAGCACAATAACCAATAAATCCTCATGATTTGTCCTCAGCAAGCTGCATACCGCTACTCTTCCCTTTTTGGAGGCGGCAGCTCTGCACCAACACCCTTAGCAAGACAAACTGTAGCTTTGCCAAAGTCACGGCCAGGACTCAGGAGGTACTGCTGGTCCCAGTCTGCCACCCCACAGCCCTCCAGAGTTACAACCATCTTTCAGTTACAGCGTAGCTACAAGGGTAGCTATAAGGCTGCCAATTGCTTTGTGGATGCATTTGCACTATGTGCAGCTCTTTCCTGTCACAAAGAATGATGAATTTGTGGCCTCTCATTATTGGTAGTCAATCAAAATGCATATCTGAGGCAAAAGACTAGCAGGGATGTGCATATTTATCAATACAAATATGACAGTCAGAGACATAAGGATACAGGGCAGCCAAAAATGTGAAGGAAAGGAGGAAAGAAAAAATGATATATCTTATTTAATACAGATCACCAGGACTATTCATTATAGCCACCTACAGATTTGCATATGCAAGAAACATGGGTAAAATAACAATCTTCAAAAATACCACAATCTTAGAATAAAGATCATCTAAGAATAAAGATCATCTGGAATGTGCTTGTTGGCATCAAGCAAAATATAATTATTCAGCCCAAATCCTTGTTGCCTTGCATTTCACTTCAAATTATTTAATTCAACAATCTCTTTCCACTAAGCTTTTCATAAATAATTTAAGGATTAATAATTCCATTTCTCAAGTTAGGTTTCAGGGGTCTATGATCATGTAAATCCATAGAACAAGCTCCTCCATTGGCTACAAGATAAATACAATGCAAAGAGAAGCAGTAGAAGCTAACCTATACAATCAGAATTTATCTGAGAGAAGAGAAAAGCTATATGAAATTGTCAACTGATAATAGGTTAAATTCTTATCAAGACTGCTGCATGTAAAGGGAACAATCCTGATTTCATATCTGTGCTGAACTGGAATAAGAAGTCACATAATAAAATTACATCAAGAAGACGGAGGCAAGATGCTGGGAAAACTTGCTCAGACTATGGAATTGTTCATAAAAAGTACAGAAATCTCCACTCCTGGAGATTTTGAAGACAATCTAGACAAATGCATGTCAGCAAAGATGCAGGTTTAGGTGATACAGACTTAGGACAGGGAACCTCCCAAGTCCTTTCCAGCCCTATTTTTCATGATGACAAAAAACTTGTAAGACTTTAGGAGTCTTTCTTCAAATACTTTGGTCTCTTCAGACATTGATTTATGTGTGTTCAGACCTGAATGTGGCCAGCAGCTGAACAAATATATACTATAAATACTATGTGCAAACATATACAGATATGTATACAGACATATATGTATACACACACACACACACACACACACACACATATATATATACACATATATAAACATATATATGCAAATAGTATAAATAACTGACATACAATATACTGCATTACTGGTTACTGGTTACAGTACTGCATTACAATACACTGGTTACTTTTGCAGGCTTCAATAGTAAAATAGTTTCTGTGATGTGAGATGTACAACTGGAATTTATGAATCCACAATCCGCACCCGCTTACTGCTATTAGAATGCAACTTATTTAACTGCATTCTTCACATACAATTACTTCTAATTCCCCCTCCCTCCACCTTAATTGCTTCTGAACAGTTTTTATTAGAGAAAGTGTTAGCCACATAGAACTATACCACAAAGACTTGAGCCATTTTTTATTTTCTGAGTGACAGCCCCCAAAGACTGCATGAATTATAAAATCAACACTGTATCACATTGAAATATACCTCTCAATTTCCTCCCAAATTTCCCTAAATAATAGCTTTCAATTAATTTTGCATTAACATTCGCACTAACCTAAAAAAGGCAATCTGCACAGAAGCAAATTAAATGGTTACACACAACCAACTCAAATGTTATGCTCAAATTATAAGCAATATATTCAGAAATGTGGTATCACTATTTGCTCAGCTGTTACTGAGATAAGCCTGCAGTCCTGCTAAAGATTTCTTTAACTTACACTGAGTTCCAGCCTAGCTCCTCTTCATATTCAAGAATTCCTCATCTTTGAAAACATGCTATGAACAGAAAACCCCAAGACAGTTACACCTGGAAAAACATGGGAAGCTGATGAACTAACACTCCATCCACTATTCCCTGCCAATTACTGCGCTATCTTCCTGGGTACATCAGTTTTAGGACGTTACAACCCGAATTTTGGATGTGGTCTGGAGGCATCATCCTGCCCTTGGAAGAGGGTTCCTGGAAGGGCAACAGATTTGAGCACATATGAGAAATTCATCACTGTGCCTCTGAGCAGAACTCAAGAGGTAGCCACTTTTCTTCCTGATTATCAATGCCTGACATTTTGTCCCAACTTACATTAAGATATCAATAGCTAAACTGATTCTTTTTGTGTGTCGGTCACAGCAGACTCTTCACTGGCTTTTGCTACAGCTTCTATCCATAGAGCATTTACAGCAATACATCTCTCCCTGACCTCTGAACTGAGCCCTAGTCCTTGCCCAGAAATTCTCACCACCCTGCAAAAGACAGTCTTCTGGAAACATTTGTGGTGCTCAGTAATCACATGCCACTGTAAATTCAGGAGAAACATCTGCCCATGGTTCTCTGACACAAAGCAGCCTTTGCAACAGGCTTACTTTAGCACCCAGTGGATTTTTCGCACCTATAAGAAATCACAGATAAAAGCAATTGCTTTGCTTTCATGTTGCTATAGCTTTTATAGGATTATGCTCAACTAGATCTCCCAGGATATTATTTAAAAAAAAAATTCAGAAGGGAGAGAGCTGAATGGACTGCTGTCAAACATCCCTGCCAAATAGTTTCAGATCAAAGGTGCAGAACTGCATCAGAACAACAATCTTTTTTTTCAAGCACAAAACCTAAAGTAATGATAACTCAAATATTTAAAACCCTCCTCATATGCAGACCTAAAAATTACTGCAGCAGAGCAAAGGGCACCCATGGATGGAAAAGTATGACTTCAAAATTCAGTCTGCCCCAGCAGCATCTTTCACAGACTACGCGATTAGCTCCACAAATTGGCTGACATGTGTCTGGATGTTGGTCTTTTCCTGCTGTTCACAGCCTCCTCCTCCTCCCTGCCACACGATGCCTCATCTCCTTGAGATTCCCTCCTGACACCTGTCCTTGGCCAGATGGGCTTGAGATTGTCTCTGTGGCCCATGCTGAAAGCTGCCTGCACCACACCAGACAGGCTGTTATCCCAGAGGAAACTGTACTACAAACCAAGGTCTGGTAGTTCTGCTATAGCAGTTTTGAAAATGGATGCATTTATAATAAAGCCAAACATAAAAGTTAACAAGGAAGTTTTGCTGAAACAGTGGAAGCATCATTGTGTCTGTTCTGCGGGGCTCTACATAAAGAAATGTTTATTCAAGCTGCTGCATAAAATAGTTCCATAAATAACTTCTACACTGTCAGAGACTTTTAACAAGAATTCTAAGATTTTTTTTTTCTGATGTGTCCACTCTGCTCATTTTCCCACTTCTTCCTTTCTGCTAAATCATTTCTCTTTACTGCTTCTCCTTTTATTGTAGATCCCCTTTTGTTCTAACATCTTCTTGGATATCTTAATTTTTCAGAGACATGAACTACAGCTTCAGGTAGACACGAACTACACACTTAGTACATTCAGGTCACAAGTCTGAGCATGGCCTCCTGCGATGCTCTAATGTATATGTTACCATGAAATAGCATTAGTACTTTTTACTCTCAAGCATTTTACGGGGACACTCATTTGTACTCAGTGTCACTTCCTCTTTTATCAAAAATTCAGTCACGTCTATTTCTTAGCAACACATTTATCAGAATAGATTTATAGGGCAATCCAAATACTCTCAAGAAGGAACTACTAAAAGAATCTGTTAATATGGCCCTATCTCTGTCCATTAGAGCTAAATATTATAATACAGAATACAATTCTGCATTATAACGCTTTGTAATTCTACCTGCATCTAATGATCACATACTCACTGTGATCATTAATGATTACTGGTGTTGACTGAAGTAGAAGACTATATAAACTACCCTAATTAGTGTATCTCTGAGTTGAGATGTTGTAAAAACAGTCTTGTCTTCAGAGACCGCAAAAAAAACCAAACTGTACACAGTCACAATACTCTTTTGTGCTGGACTGGATTCAAAATTGGAGCCTGCAACAATCACATACAAATGTGTCTCAGAGGACTAGACCACAAAAGGCAGACACGTGCACTTCCCACATGCACTAGAAATGCGTGCCCTTACTTCATGCACATCAGTATTACACATCCAAGTATCAGACTTCAGTGCAGGAACACAGTCAATTAGCAGTCACTGCTCCAGGGTCAACACATACAACAATTTCAATAAACTGAAGATTCTTAATTTTCACAATCTTTACAAAAGACACATTTTCTCTGAAGATTTTTCAACAACTTCATCATTTTATAATATAAGGATTTTCACAGCTTTGTTTTTTTTTAAGCCAATGTAACATGCTAAGCACCAACTAGCTAGTTCATCAAAAATGCAAATAAAATCAAATGTCAGGATGGGGTAAAAAGAGTGAAATGAAATCTAAAGCTTGCATGTCTATGAACAGAAAAAAAATGAAATAGGAATAGCACGAGTCTAATTCTCTTCATCTGAATGTCATCCGAGAGTAATTTATTAAGTTCACAATAGTGCAAAATCCCCATCAATGACAGTGGAATCAGGATCATTGTCTTTGTATTAAGAATGATGATATCCTTTTTGGCAAAGTCTTGTTCTGCTGTGGTACTTAGTTCTGTCAGTGAAAGGCAGTATCACTAATATATAGTTGCATATGAATTATGTTAGGAATGGGTTAAAGTAATAGATCTGTATCATTCCCAAGAGGCAATGCCAAAAAGGTAATTACCCATATTTGTATCACTATGTTACAGAGAGTGACAGTTTCATGTCTTCCTAATGGTTAACTGAAAATCTATAAAATCCATTTCTCTTTCTTGCCGACAAATTAATATAGGACCAAAATCTGAAACTCTGACTCTGGTCATGCTCAAACAAATTCCCACAGAAGTCAGTGGGAGTTTTGCCAGGGAGAGGATTAATGACAGGACAATTTGCTGGGTGCTACCAGAGATGTAAACACAAGCTATCTAGGTCTTCGTAATAGAGCCGCTGGGGCTATTAAAAACGAGCAAGACTCTGATCTTTCCCCTTTCACGGATGCGGTCGCAGGGTTTGCAGCAGAGGGACGGATGCGCGGGGGCTGGAGCGCTCTTACTGCTGTGCCGCGAGTCTGGGCGCCCAGCTCCTCCCGCACTGCTGCCATCCTCCCTCCTGCTCAGCGCCCAGAGAGGAGGAGGGAAGGAGCAGGGCAGCAAGCCAGGACCCTTGCAAAACAGGCTTGCTCAGGGGCACTGACACATCCTCATCACTGCAAAAAAACGCTAAAGCCACCCATGATATCTATGCCCCTACAGCACAGAGGTGTGCCTGGAAATGTGTTGATTCTGAGGAAACAACAATGTATTTTAAAAACACACAGTTCATTGACTGAATCGTTTGGATGCTTTTGTTCTCCACTGCATCTTCCCAAAGGTTTAGCATTTGGTGTAAGAAGATAATATCATTTCTTACTTTACCAACCAGTCCTCCTATGTTTTCATGGCACGGTAGCAAAACCAAAGGAATGAAGATATGACAACTTACAACAGCTCAATTATTCAAACAGTGTACACAATGATGGAAAAATTAAATCTAGGACTACAAAGAAGCTTGTAACATGCTAAATCATCCATTTAAAATTTCATGAGGAAGTATGGATAACATAGGTACTCATTACAGGTGCCATTTTTAAAAAGAAAGTTAACTTCGAGAATAAGATTACAACTCATTTCTGACACTTTATATCACCACTAATGCCATTTGGCCCCAATTTTGATTTCAAAAGGCTAAGCAATTATTGTTAAAAAAAAGAATTAATACTCACACCCAGGGATATGTCTTAAAATGTTTAATTAAAATACATATACTTAGCAAGCACCATCACTTGCAAAATAGGGATCAATATACTACTAAGTAATAATTCAGACACCAGAATATTGAGGCTCTGAATTTAAAAAAAAATTAGCTCTGTTCAATTAAACTCACTAAATCAGGTTCAAAATCAAGTTTGGAAGTATATATCACAAATAAACTCATTCAGTATTAGTTATTTCTGTTAGTAACATATGACCAAAACTGTTATATGTAGCACAATTTTACACCTACATAATTTCCTACAAGATTGTTTCATAGACTATAAAACTATAACAATACATAAACTATAATAATATGTAAAACTATAAATACAAATCTTATACAGAATCTGTCTATTATGGACTACCCTCTCTTCCCCCCCTCCCCCGGTCAAAAAAAAAGAAAAAAAAAATCCCTTACAGTTTTGATATTAAAATTACTTTCTTCAATTTGCTGGCACTTCCATTTTGTGTTAAATGTCTTGCAAGACCTAAGCTGTTTTCTCCAATACATGTTCACAGAGAGTGAATTTTAAGCTTTAGGATTTACCATTCCTGAATAGCTGCGAGAAGTAGTACATAGTACTAAGGAATAGAAAATATTTAAGTTAGTCTGATACGAATTGGTTAAAGGATCTGACTCATACCTTTCTCAGTCTCTACTGGTTTGAGTTCCTCATGGTTTTGCATTCCATGCAGACATTCACTGCTGTTTATATTGATCTGTTATCATTTTACTGTCACATGGCACAAACATAAATGCAATATAAGAGAAAGATATGGGAGAATCACAGTGTGTATGAGTGGTGCAGATGGAATTCTCATCTGTAGCTAGCAACAAAAAAAAGGTTTCAGGTTGCTAAAGTAAAAGCAGCTAAATATTATTCAGGGACAACTTAATGTTGTATGCAAACAGCCCTCCCTAGACTCCTGAAGCAGAGAAAATTACTTGAGGAAGAGAAAGATGTGACTTCAAGCAGGACCCCCCACACAAGTACAATTTCTTGTGTCAGTAACTGTAGAGATAACAAAAATCTCAGATGAATAAACACACCTGATTTATTTTATGGAGAATATGGTGCTGAGCTGTACCTGGGGTCAGAGCCAGGGCTCCAGGGTAACCAAGCGAGCCAGTATCTGCACAGGCTCTTTGTATCCTCTTTGCAACATGCAGATGGAATTCTTTACAAATGCAGTGAGTTAAAGTTACATTTATATTCCATATTAAACAAATAAATCTTACACTAGCCTGACTTGTGGCACCTGAAGCAGGCCTGTGTGCCTCCAAATGGGGGTTAGGGAGAAGCCCTCTGAAATCTTCCTGAATTTCCACCCTCCTCACAGAGACAATCAAATCCTTTGTAATTAGACTGATGACAGGATAACTCAGTCTCTGTGCCATCAATCTTCAGCTTCTCTACTCAGTCTGCCAAAGGTTGCCCTTTCCTGGCATGAGTATCTGTCCCCTGGTAATCACTGATCAAACTGTTAGCTTGTGGGCTATCAACAAATTATCATTTGTTACAGGCGCTCTTAGATTTGGGCAAAGTTCAGACCAGAATCCAGGAATAAAAGTAAGTGC
>VZSV01000301.1:558809-572226 GCA_013398735.1 Nothocercus julius
AAAAAGATCAAAAAAAAAGATCAAAAGATCATAGGTAAAGAAAAGCAAACTAACGAATAATAAGTATACTCATTATTTAAGTCAGGGAGAAGGAGATCATCTATGGATTACAGACCACACATCACAGAAAACTGAAAACTTACACTATAACAAGTCCAGAAACCAATGTATCTTACATGTTAGGTCAAATCTGCAGTTTTCGCATACAATAATTTGAGTGAGATTCCATGGACAGGCAGTTTTACATCAGAACATATATGGTGCTATTTGGACAGTGAAGACTCCTTCATAATGTTCTTGCTCAGTTTGTCTTTTCCACCTACATTTGTCTGATCCAGAAAACAAAAGCAACGAACAACCAGACGATTAACTAATGGACAATGATTAACTCAGTATCCACTGCTCTGTAAGAACAGTAATCTCATTTTCTGTTAAAATCAAAATTCTACAATGAAAATACCTTGTTCTCTATATATTTCAAAGACACTATAAACCTTCCTACTTTTGGTTATACTATTTTGCTCAGTTCCATGGCTCCTGTAAAGACTTTATACAAAATCAAGAAGGAATAAAATGCAGTGAAGCATTTCTCTAGAAAAAAAATAGTTTACAATATTTGTTATTTCTTCTACTGCTACTTAAGTTCAGAGAAGATCTGTAATGGTTTTTATAACGCAAGCTGCATGCATTCCTATACACAAGTATATACTGCTGGAAAGTGGAAATTCACGGAGCAAGAGCAAAATTCTGCTCTTTGTACAGTCTACAAATACACTATATGTAGAGCTAATCACACTGCTTATCCTGCACTGACATGAAACTCCCACTTCCAGCAGTGGCAATTCTGCACTGAAAAAGAAATAGGATGCTGTAGCCAGACCAGGGAGAAGGTTGCTCTCACTGCTGTCTGAAGACTGCAATGTCAATCACCATGAGACAATTTTCCTTCCTTTCGACTCAGGAGCTGACCCACAGTTCTAATCAGCTGTTTCTGTGAATAAAATTATTTGCGTATGGATAGGTAGGAGAGCTCTCATTTTTCAATTCAGTTATGATTTTAAATGTACATATTGATGCTTCCAAGTTACTAGGAGTAAGGCTGGCTCCTGTTCACACTTACTGCATTATTCTTTGATGTGTTCACACCCACACATGTGGATTCCATGTGATCACATGTGAGTAGGTCAAATTAAGTAAGACTCTGTATACAGAGGTGTCCTTGCCTAGTGGCCAGGCTGACTGCTGCTGTGCTGCTTTGCTGTTTCTGCTTTGCAGAATTAACTTCCTCAATTGGCTTTAGCACATGAAGCCCATTCCTCGGTCCTGTCTGATTTTCAGTGCCAATGGTCTCGCCTAAGTTCATCCCAAGCTGCAGTTTACATGTTTTGTTGGTGATGCTGTTGTTTTGATTTTGTTTTTCAAGCAGATCACAGGTGTGTAGGAATTCCTCACTTCATGGACACAGAGTAGCACAGCATAAGATAAACAGGTGCACAGGCACTGTTGCTTCCAGGTCATGAGAGCTGATACTCTCAATCACCCTCAGTCCTCCCAACATCACTCTCTTGCCCCTTTCTTTCACCGGGCAGGGCTGTCAATCTCTTCCGTTTCCCTCATTTTCTCCATGTTTCTTTTGCTCCTGGTTGCTATGGCAGGGTCCATCCTTACAAAGCCAGGTTTGGATCTCCTGTGCTGTCCCAGGTGCCAAACTCACGACAAAGACTTGCACTTCTTCTTCATCTGCCAGCCTTCCAATTGACCTTACTCAATATAACCCTGACATACAACCACACTTCATATTATCCTTAAGTAACCTTCAATGCTATGAGTTTTACATGACTCATGACTTAGACCTCTCCAAGAAACCCAAACTTACACATTCTTCATCTTTAAAATTTGATCTTTAATCCTTACAAGTCAGTCTCTGCAATAAGAAAATAAAATGTAATTTTGCTTTTAGGCTAAGGATCAAAGTGATGCTCATGGAGATAATCTCCATCCACCTGTACTACTTTTGAAGATAGACTAATCCACACAAAGATCTACAAAATATTGTTTTGCAAAAATGCAAAACCAAATCTCTTCATTTGGCTGCAGGAATCATTCAAAATCGTTCAACATTCATTCCAATTTATGTTTGTTGTTTATGTTTGTAATGTTTGTCTCATTTTGTTTATTTTTTTAACTTCAGTACTTTACACATATTTTGCACGATTAGCCATAATTTTCACTGAAATTATATGGCGGAGAACTGTAACTACATTCTAAAAGGTGAATCATGAGCAATGAACCCACGAAGTATTTCAAAAACTGACATACTTGTTTAAGCAACTAAACTATGAACACGCTGGACAAATAAAACCATTTACACAGCAAAAAGTTTTGTTAAAGCAGAAAAGTATCTCAAGTTGTGTTTGAGGAAGATGTTTACCTGCACACAGCTAACAAGCTATACACCAAACAAGGAATGGATAAGCACACATGAGCCTATATACATGAGCTTCTCATTTCACACACATAAGATTACTGTAAAATGGCTCAGTTCAGCCTAAGATCTGTGTTCATGCCACCACTGGACATCACTAGACACATTTTTTTCTCACTGACACCAGCAAAGTATATTTTGCTGTACCTTTTATGCAGTCAATGCAGTCAGGTAGATCTGAAGTGTGGCTAATGCCACACTCTGAAAATCCAGTCCTTTAACTCCATCCTCCACTAACTCTTTGTAGCTAAGACCTCCCTAAGAAAATTAGCCATGGACCACACCTTGCTCAAAGCAAGCTCAGCAGAGAATTTATCAGCTGGGACTCTTTTCCGTACTTCCTTCCTGAGCTTTGCCACATTGGCTGGAACCAGCACGACAGCAAAAGTTGATATTCCATCCTCTATTTAAGGAGCTATTTAAGAGCCACTCTAAGACGTCTCCTTCATCCAGAGCCCAGTGTGCTACAGTGCCAAGGTTAATTGAGGAGCTAAAGGCCAAAATTAAGTTCCACCTATTCTTTGGGAGGATTTAGTTTCCCATGTTACTATACTTTCCAAGATGCATATAGAAGCTGACACAGCCAACCGCAGGAACTTTGCCTGCTGCACTTCGTTCCCCAAAGAAATGCTAACCCCCATCAATCTAAATGAGTCCAGTTTCCATCTACACTCATTTACTGGCAGGGTAGTATAAAGGGGCCATTGTGTAAATACAAGTCAGGCTCACTGACCTTTTTCTTTTTATGAAGGATGCCATCAGCATACCAACATCTTTAGATACCAATCATCCATTCTACACAGATCATTTCTTCTGCCCCTTATCCAAAATCCCCCCCATTTAACACAGACTCTACTTCAGTTTTAAACATACACAAGACAATTTGTTGATTAGGTAACAGTAAAAAAAAAAAAGTATATATTTAATATTAAGTATTTCCATAACATTGCTTGTTGCTCCAGATGCATTTTCAGGAGGAAAAATGGTATCAGTGGTCAACTGCAATGGAATCAGTTGAAAAATATGAAGTATCTAGCTTTGAAGTATCTAACTAAAATTTAAGTAAACGTATGGGTTACGAGTAGCTGAAAGAGGCACTAGGAAACATTCAAATGCTACATGAGTTGTAGATAAAAGGCATATAATAAATGACAGGCATGAATTTTGTGTGCACAAAAAATGGGAGCTCAGTGGCAAATCACTGTTCCAAGGCCAGCTGGTATATACAATAGCATGCACAAACATCATTTTTGTACATGTAGAAGCCAGTGAAAATAATGCTCATCTTTGTGCTCTATGCAATCAAGAGCATCTGTTTGTAGAAGCAGAAGCTGTACTTAGAAAAAGCGTCATCTTGGCTTCTGGGAACAAATCATGGTTTGTAAAAGTTGCCATCATTGCAGTATCTAAGCACTTAAATGCTAGGCGATATCATTGCAATTAATAATGAATGTATACTGTGGCATAAACATATTTCAAAGTACACAGATGGGCCATATCCAATTGTTTGAAAGACTGCAAACACACAGTAGTAATTCCTCTCTCTTTGGCATTACAAGGGTTAGACTGTTGGTCCAGAGCTGCCAAGGGCAACACCAGCATGCTCTTGATTGTTGCTGTGGAGGGAAGGGACAGGAAGGCAGAATGAGGCAGCCTCATCCTTCTCTCAGGAGTGGTGACTGCCCATGATCCAAATCTGGGGTCTTTAGGCCTGAACTGTGCAACAGCACAGACTCTTCCAGCCACTGTGGGTCCTAGAGGATTACATAAACTGTGACCTTAGCGAAGGAACTTTCCTAACACACCAAAGAAAATCAGTGATTCAAACTATCACAGGCCTCTCAAAGGCCTCAGGACAGTATGGTCTGACAACTTGAAAGCATGAATGCTTCTCAGTTCCTCTGCAGTTCTACACACTCCTCCTGTTACCCGTGCTCTACGATACACCAGCCATGAGACAAAGGCATAGGCTGTTTTTCCAAGGAGCTAAATGAGAAGTGTCTTCCAGCTTCCCTGCAGTAATGCCTGATCATCTGGTCAACTGGGAGGACTTTATCATAAGAAAATTCAGACTATTGCTTTGCTAAAATAAAGCCACGATACTTATTTTGTACTCTTCTTCACAAGAACAACAGAGTGCTGTAAGTGACAAAAACAGAAGGAAAGTGTGTCTCCCTTGCCAGCCTCCCTGTGTGCACCAGGCATAACTAAGAACACAAGAGCAGTCACACTAGCCCAAGCAAATGCCCTGTCTCTGCCAGGGCCCAGAATCTATGACTGAGGATTCAGGCAAGCACACAGCAGTGTGCTGTGTGCAGAGACAGTATTCTAGAGACAGTTATCCAAAATACAGCCTCTCTAATCTGCACAGCTCAGACTTCAGGAGCCAGAAGTGATGGCTTTGTGCCTAGCAGCTCTATCACCAGGCTCATTGCCATTGGAGTGGTCAGGGAACAGGCTCTGCTGCTCACCTGGCTCACAAACTGCTCTGCCTCCATCTGAAGGACCCTTGGGGTGCACAGTACCCACGGCACACTGCATGAGTCCCTCTGAGGGCAGCAGAACAGCTTGTGTTAGTTCTTCCCCAGAGCACACAGGCAGAGGACAGTGAAAGCTGAGCCACAATGCACAAGCTTCAGACACCATGAAACATTACACGGACTGCCTAGCCAGCAAGCTGGCGCTCAGAAACCCAGAAAGGGGGAAATCTAGCAGGAGAAACTATTTATTGTTCTCCAAAGTGACCAAGAGATGTGTGAGATTTTGGGAAACCCCAAAGAGGATAACACTGCAGAAATATTCTATCTGTGGTTAATATCAACTAATAAGTTGATACTACATGTTACTTCAAACTACATGTTGAAAAAGAAACTGCATATTTTAACTTAACCCTCAAACAGCTACAGTGCAAGATGCATTAAACAGATGAACAAATGGATCAGAGCTAGATGAACACTTTTAAAATAATAGCGGACAATAGTGGAGCTTGAGTAACTGCAGGGAGAACATCTAGACAACATCGCAGTAGTCCCCTACAGATATATTAAAGGAAGCTAAAATGTTCTGGTTCAGATATTAATATGGAAAATGGAAGATTTTTATGCAATTCCTACTGCTGCCTCTTGCTACAGATCACAAAAACGTAACTTACTCAAAGTAAACAAACACAGAGGGATTAGACCACAAGACTTTCTAGGAAGCCCTTGGCTACCACAGCTTGTAACCACAGCTACCAGCATAGGGGCCCGAACACTCCCAAGTAACAGAGGGCATTAGTGAGTCAAATCACCAATACCGGAAGCATTTATTTCCAAATTCCAAATGGTGGTGAGGTCTTTTGACCACAACCACTGTTAAAATTCCTCCTGCTTTAAAAGACTAGATAGAATACATCTCTTTGTTGCAGCTGGCCCCTTGAGATCCAGAGACAAGTGTCAGATCCACGGACATTGCCTTTCCTCATAAAGGAATTCCTCTAAGTTATGCAAGTTTTCATATACAGTCTGCAAATACCTCTGTATAATCTCTCTGAGCTCCAAATTTGCAATTATCTCTACCATTAATATGGTTTACAGCATTTGAGTGCATCACAGCTGTAGCAGCATTATAAAGTTAAGCAAGTTAAAGAAAGCAAAATGCTATATTTCCTTTCCAGTGATAGGGAAACTGAAGCATGGAACAAGAGAAAGACCTGTGATTTTGGACTGTGGAAAGTTACAGCAACACGGAGACTGAGCATAGCTGTTGGCTACAACCATGGCCAATTTTCTTCCCTTTTGGTACTCCATGAAGAAGATGCACTCAAAATAAAAAACCATTTAGTGAGAAAATGTCTAATTTTGAGTTCTCAGACATGCTGGCTCTGTATTATAACGTCCAGAGTGGACAAGAAGGAAAGCAAAGGGAAGATGATGGAGGGAGGAAGACCACAGTGACACTAGTTGCCCATACTGAGAAGAATAAGTAAAGCTTCAGGAGAAATACTTCATATTCTGTTGGGAATATGTAAAGGACTCTTCAATGTTTTATACGGCTGCATTCCTTCTCTTAGTGAGTATTCACCTAAATGAGGCAGTTGAAGAAATAACAACGGAAGTAACTTTTAATATTAAGAATAAATTAATCTAGGTTAAGTAACAATTACTAAATAGTTACTGTGTCCATCTCACTTCATTAAAAAGGACCTTGTTATTTTGCTTTTCTTCTTATCCCTCCCCATCTTTTTCTGAGGAAATAGAAAAAAAAATCTGACCCACATTTAGGAAAATAAGATTTTTCTCATTTATGCAAATAAAAAGATACTATTTAGACTGCATAACCCTGATATTCAGTCTGAGTTATCATCAAGGCTAATGACAGAAGATAGTTAAAATGTTTTAAGTAAATAAACGTGAAAGGTTAAACTGTGTCTATGCAAGGCATAGAAACAGACTTATGTCACAGGGATGAGGAAGCAGCGAGGAGGCACAATATCTCCAGGAAGAGAACAATTGAGAACAGACATGAGTCACTTGGACAAGGTGTGTTCAGCTAAATGTAAAGAAAACACTTTGAGGAATTCAGAGCTTGCTGGGGTGAGGTTGTGGCAACAGCCAAAAAACAAAGCTGCTCCCCCCTCCAGGCTGTAACAATCCTGGGAGATGCTAAACATGCACTGGTGTGCATGAAAAGAGAGGGACCCATTCATTCATTCATTCATTCATTCATTCAAAAAAAAAAATCTTATTTGAAGTTTTGCCCAGAATTAAAACTAACCTAAAGTTTTCATTTTATTAGATATCCAACCAGCCTGGCTACCCTTTGCCTTCATTATTCTTAATTCCTGTGACCTTTTATACTTCTTGATTTCTTTCTAAACAGCAACAACACTGCTACAGTGATGACGGCTTCACAACATCTCTTGTTTATTCACAGAAAATGAAATCATAAATTTCTAGAACTTTTTTTTGCTGTTTTTTCCAAATATCCAAATCCAAGGTGCATAATACTATGAAAATGCCCATACTGAGAAAACAAGGCCATTTCAGATACATTTAAATATCTTTAAATTACATGTATTGAGTATTTTCGCAAAAAATCTTCCACGATGCTTTAAAAGACACAGCTCCACTGCAGGAAGCCAACTGACAGGAGTTGAGAGGAGAGAATTATTTGATTTCACTGCAGTGATCTATGCAAGGTAGTCTCTGAGCCCTTGGTGAATCTTTCCCTGTTGTGTGAAATCCAATAGTGAATGCTTTTACTGAAGAAGAAAAAAGTACACTCTAGCAGTACTAAGGTCTCCACATCTGCTAACAGAATTGGTAAGTAGCAAATATGGCTAGTCACTTAAAAAACAGACCACTACGAACCACAATAATTAGATTAACTTCTGTCCAGGGCAAGCACAGGGATTCCCAAGTGCAGGAAAAAAAAAAAAATATATATATATATATATGCATGTCTATAAAAATATAACTCAGACTCTGAACCAGAAGTAAATGCAACTCGATCACAGAGGGATCCTTCATCAGCCTGTGAAAGTTGAGGAATGCAAAAGAAAAAAACCCACATAAAATCTGAGAGGTATTGTAAAAACATTCACTGGGGGAAACAGCAGTGGAACATGGTCATAAACAACACATTTGCAACCCCAGTTGTGTTATTCAACTAAGATTCAGGTACCTGAATCAAATAATTTTAATGAAAAAGATGTCACTCTACTGTGAGCAGCATGTGCTCCCCCATAACCTTCTGGTACTTCCCTGGCTTCACAATTAGGTCCTGGCCTTTGGCATTATTTAGGACTTAGCAACTCCACCCAAATTAGCCTCCTTGAAAGTGCAGCTCACACAAAAGACCTGACTTCTATCAGGGATACCTTCTGTTTATGTATTCTTTGTGTTCCGACCTGTGTTGTTCAAGAACTGCCTGTCTTTAAGCATCAAAATTTCAAGTATCATCTGGTCTCAAGATTTCTCAAATGGCCACCTCCACTACGCATATATTTGCTTCATGGTAAATAGTACTTAATGTGCTTGAGAACTGGGGCCACTCAGAGATAGAAAAAAAAAAAAAAAAAAGACTTTGTTTTCTTTGCTCCTCTTCTTTTTTGCCCTTTGCTCTCTGCATCTGAGTACTTTTTCCAGTCTCTTTTTGTGTCTGCTCTAGTTTATTCCACTTGTAGGGAAACATTCAATTCTCATGACCTACACTCTCTCCTACTTTCCATTCTCCCTTCCTTGCATTCCTTTCTATGTCCTCAGTCTGGATGAAGACTGAGCACAGGGTCAAATGTTCTCAGAGGGTGATATAGCTACAAAGCAATATTTTAAGAGATACATCATTTCTTAGTGTAATGCAAAGAACAGTGGCTCAAATATTTAAGGTCTTTGTAAAAGCCTTTACAGAGAATGACTCTCATGGATCAGTTCATAAAATCTCTCATTCTTTTAGCTACTTACAGTTTTTTGCTTCTTCAAAATAAGCTACTTACAAGCATTAACAAATTTATCTTCTAAATGTCCATAAAATACACATATATTACTGTCCTCATAATCCAAGACACCTGGGACAGGAAATCTGCTAGATCTTCTCATGACTACCAGGATTGGAATGGTGGTGTCAAACAGTAAAAATAATTTCTGGAGTCTCTTCATCACTACCTTTACATGCCTCATCACCAAAAATACTCTGTATTTGAACATACTCATTTTTCCCTCCTGTATCTTACCTTACAACCACTGAACCAAAAAATATAATCTCTATCCATTGACGAAATAATCAAATTCTTTAAAGACACTGAAACATTGACATGGACAGAATCTGCCTTACGGAAGGTACAACATGACACAAAATTACTTTGATATGTACAAATGGAGAAATCAGCAACTTCAAGATTTCAGTGACTTGACCAAAACTCAAGCATGTTCCAGAGCTACAAACGATTCCACATTCTGAGCAGACCTCATCTTAGTAACCTGCCAAGCAAGGCACAAAATAGGCAGAAAAACCTCACTGAGAGCTCATTACAGATTTATGACCAGTTTGAACATTAGATCATGTTTGCCAAATTGCAGGTCCTTGCTGAAGATACAAAGCTTTTACTTTGCACTTTGTTTAAAATTAAAATTACAAAAGTACTTCCATTTTAATCATATTTCACTTACAGTCCAAAAGCAACCCAATTGCTTAAGCAAAACATGGAATAAAGCATGAGCTAAAATATAATAAATTGAGCATCTCTCTCATTTTCCCGTATCAGTACGTCAAGTCACCAGCTTAGAGTAATCTGGTGCTAGGAAAAGCAAATCAGCATGGAAGACACAGGATTTGTTTTGAAACCTCTTGCAGTCATTCTCTTCTCCCCCAACAATGTGGAGTTGAATAAAACATATTAAAATAGAGAACACCATGACCATTTTCTATTTACTCACAGACAAGTATGAGAGAAACAAGATTTCTTCTGCTGGCAGTGAAGTTACATCCAAAATAATATGTAAATACCTCAACAAATTGTCATATTTAGACACAATAATAAAGCACTCCACTCTAATCTGAATAGTACTATTATTCAAAGACATATAAATATGATTACTCAGAAAAATGAGGGCTAAAGACTTTAAATCATAATGGACACATTGTGTCAGAAGCTGTTAACAGAAGTGTCAAATGAAAACACTGCTGATTAATGTGGTTTTTATTATGCAGTAGTATGGCACTTCATCTTCAAACTAAAATACCCTAGAAAAACTGTGAAATGCCTCAATGCAAGACAAGTTTCATGCTGCCCTCTCCTGTACTATTTCTTCTTGATTGAAGCTCAGAATGTAACAAGCAAAAACAATATAGCGAGTGACATACAGAGAAGAAAAAATATTCTGTAACTATGGCATGGCTCATCTTTGCAATAAATACCTTTTTGTATTAAAAAATTTGAAGGAGGTCCACGATGTAATACAAAAGTTAAGGAAATCACTTGAAATAAAAAACGTTGTCATGAGGTTGGAGGAAATGCCTTTTTTTGACTTTCGCAGACAAAATCCACATGTTTGTTCGTAACTTTTAATCAACTTTGTGAAAAAGCGTAACATCCTGATGGACAGCTCATGTTACAAATTCATATTCAAAAGACGTGAGAAGATAATACCCAGGGCTTGAAGGAAAGGTCGTTGGGGTTGTTTGCCCTAAAAGGACCATAACTTTATTTATCAATCAACCCCCACCATACCGTTATCTGTACCCAGAAATTTCAAGCCTAGAAACCTCAGAAAAAGAACACATGATTTGCTGTCAGGATTTATGTTTAAGACACAGTAGTGAGTTCAGAGAGCTCCAGAAAGGAATTGCACCTAACAAAACGCACCATCCAAGTCCACAGACATGACAGTATTGCTGGCACTGCCTAACTGTGATGGGACTTTGATGCTCAGTTTGATCTCTTAGACTATTGCACACAGCTCAAAACACTGATAGAAGCTTCACATAAACATTCAAAAAAATGCTCTAATCTCAACAGGACTAAATACACCTCTCTTTCCCTCTATTTCTCTCAATTCTATTTGCTACTTTCTTAAGAGATATGGGTCTGGTTTGGGAAGAGGTGTATCTTCCCTGCTTTTGCGTTTTGGAAAAACCTTCAAAAATTCAGTTTACCTCTAACTTTACATGTAACTCGGGAAGTATGTTCTTAGGAATGCAAAATATTCAGTCATATTTTGGGGAATATTTGAAAAGAGGAAGACTTTAGCTTGTTTTGTAAATATTTTCCATAGCTATCTAAATATTTTATTACTTCCCATTTCCCTACTAGAGCACAAATGATATAATAATTTTGGTATCTTAAGTTGGATGCTAATTTTGCTCTCACTGAACTCGATGACAAGTCACTCATGGAATTCACAAGTAGGCCATTTGAGCCTTTTACCCAAAATTTCCAGAAATACATATTTCAAATGTATTATACTTCTGATTCTAAGAAATTTCTCTTCACAGTTGCCTTATTTTCCCCATGTTAATATATCCCAGTTTTTTCCTTATTATTTCTCAGTGTATACTTATGATGCAAGCTTTTAGGAACAAGCAACTTATGGTAACATTCTGGGTATTACATATCCACATGGTGTTCTAATCTCAGGTCTTTAAATATTGCTTTAATACAAACTAAACAACACTGACGGTGATAAACCAAGAAAGTTGTTCTGAGACTTTGGATCCACAGATACATCCATTGGGATGCTCAACTCTGAATGCAAACTTCAGAAAGGTTTAAGGTTCGCTTTAAGGGATAATTGAGCACCAATCCTTTCTAATGGTAAGCTCAAGTTTTATCTGTATGCTCATAATGACATTTCATCATTACCAGACATATCATTCCAGTGATTAGTTTCTAAAGGCATGTACCCGAATAGTGAATTATTTTTACTGCTCTTCTAACCATCTCTGGTCAAATTAAGAGAATAAATTAAACTCCATAAAAGTGGTTGGCTTAATTTTGGCCAGCCATTCTCCACAAAATACATCTTTACTCAAATATGATCTTGATGGACAAATCTGCAAAATAATACTACAGAAGTAAAAATTGCTGATTATGCAAGACCATTATGTCAGAGAAGTTCTACTTGTGGATACTTCAGAACAACCATTAAGTAAAGAGTTCCCTCAAAGGAATTTTAATACATTATAATTAAAATATAACTTTACTCATTCTCCTTCAGGGTAGAGTTTACTTCCTAATAACTCCTATAATGTATGGTGATAACTAAAATGGAAATTCTGAAAAACTTAACAAGCATTCAGCTTTAAAATCCAAACCTCAGGCATTTCTCATTCTTCTTCTTCTTTGCCTTCCATTTCCTTCAGCTGGCTAATGCATTTCAGAAAGTGTTAGCCACAAAGAAAATTTACCCTGAAATTTTGTTCAGTTCTAAGGAGATTCTTCTATTCTTTGGCCAAAACCTGCAGCTCTGTCCCACAGGTTCCATATTGTTTTTCTGGGCTTTTCAGAGCACCTGTCTTCTTATGTGCCACCCCAAAGACCATGGACTTCTCAGAAGAAGAGGTGAAAGAGAAGGAGGTTTTAATCCCAGCAAACTAATATATAAAATCTACATTTCTGCTCTGCTCAAGTTGTATATGTTTTAAAAATTCTCCACTATATATAAAAAAAGAAGAAATACAAATAACAAATAGTCATCAGATACCTCTGAAAAGAGCACAGTCAAGGATAAGTTGGATTCACCAAAACATGCAACCATACGGGAAAAAAAAAGCTTCTGTGATACTACATCCTATGCATGAAAGACTTAAGCTAATAGGAGACTACCAGAAGAACAGTTACCAGTCTCTACCCAGACCCTCAATCACACATCTTAAAAATAAAAGCTCACCTACTTAGCACATAGGAAAGCACCTTCCAGGCCTCTCAGCAAGATAATAAACATTTACTTTGTGTGTTTGTGTTTTTTTTTTTTATACAGTTCCAACCACATCTCTAGACACAGACTGATGATATCAGTACAATAATACTGTACTGCAGTTGTTACAGGTACCTCTCTGTTAAATATACCTCCATCTGTCTGTAAAATAAATAAACAAAAGAGCTGAAATTTCCTCTTCCTCAGGAACAAGAACACTTGATATTCTCTGGGGCTGCCTCTTCTCAAGATACACACAGAAGCTCTGGAAAATGCATCCATCAAAAAACATCAGTGTGACAAGATGCACTGCAAATACATCTTTCCCTCTTGCTGTTGTTTACCTTTGAATGTGTTACCTTAATATTGCATTTACAGTAGAGTTTGAAGAACTTCTTGCATACAGCACAGACTCTTAAATTGTCAAATATTTAAAATGAAAATCAGAAAGAACTTAGTTTCTTATCATCTGCCTCTATAAACTGACTCAACTAACATTTTACTACAGGAATGGGCTGTGAAGTATGGAAGGAAGAGA
>VZSV01000301.1:572436-582578 GCA_013398735.1 Nothocercus julius
AACCTGCTTACCTTTCATCCCAAACTTTGAGTGTCTTCCAAACTTCAGAATAATTAGCATTATCACTAAGCCAGTGCACACAAGTGCTGCAATTCCCACCACAACATAAACCTAAAAAAGAGAACAAAAACAGATCTACTTCTCTTGCTCTCATAAACTATATTAAATCATTAAACATAAATTCAGATTTACCCAATTAAGTTTGAAATAGGAAGTCTTTAAACTCAGACCACAGATTACAGAGAGAAACCACTTGTTCAAGTTTCCTCCACTCTACAGAGAACAGCAATTCAGATACTTCTGAGAATCACTTTTCTCAATATCCTACACATTCAAGGCATATTGCAGGGAATGTCTATCACCACTTTTCCTTCCAGTGGAGTAGCATGTTATAAGAAAGCACTATAAAAAAGCTTATAAGAAAACCCTTTTTAATATGAAGGTGGTTGAACAGTGGCATAGGTTGGCCAGAGAGACTGTGGAGTCTCAATCTTTGGAGATACTCAAAACCCAACCGGACAACCTGAATTTATAGATCCTGTTCTAAGCATGGGATTTGGACTAGATGATCTCCAGATGTGCCTTCCAATCTCAGACATTCTGTGATTCTCCTGTCAGGAGAGATGAGACTGCTTGGGATTCTCCTGATCTTTTAGCACAGTCTGTGTCCATGAAGCACCTAATTGTTACTCTGAGGGACTGTGAGGACAATGTGAGGGACAGAAGACCATCAGAGCTACGGATGCACTGCACTCACTGCGTAAAAACACAACAAAATAAAAGTTTCAGGAACTCCGCTATCTGCCCTTACTCTTATAACTTTTCACTCCTCAACCATTAACACTGACTGAAGAGAGCTACTGGGCAGGCTTTCTCCCATCCTGCACAAAGCAGATTCATTCCCAGCCATACATACTGAAACAGTATCTAGCCTCTTCTATTCTTTCCCAACTCACAATTCACCTCCTCATTCACAAATATGCACACTCTGCACTGCCCATCACCTTGAGGTAGAATCAGTGCGGGCAGCAGGGAAGCAGCAAAACTAACCAGAGAAGCCACCAACTATCAACTTCCAGTAACTCTGCATAGGAGTCCAGGACAGCATAAAAGGTGGGACACCAAAGAAACAGACCCCGCAATTCAGCTGTCTCTACTAAGAGGTGCCACAAATTATCTTTAAAAAATAGAATAGAAAAAGAAAGGGAAAAGGGAAAAAGGAAAAGAAGGAAAGAAATCACATTTCAAAATATATAATACACACATATTTTGTGAGGAGCAACTCTGTTCTGGGATCAGAACTCAGTAACAGTCTTTACCTTACCTTGAGTTCTTCATTTTGTAAATGAAGAGCTGCTTTCCTTGGTTAAAAATTAGAAACAAAGTCTTGGACTAGCAAATTACAACTAGCTATTCAGAAAGGCATGAAAAAAACGAACAATTTTATTTGGAATGAAAAGTGCTCTACTCTCTCAAAAAGCATGTTGGGAGGAGGAAGGAGTGCATCTCTCTTCTTCAGCTTGTCTAATAACACAGTAATGGCTCTGCTGTTCTGGTAAGTTAGGGTCCCATTATAATCTCCACAGTTTCATTAGTCAGAGAGTCTGCCAAGATTACAGATCAGGAAACAATGTATATACTTACAGTGATGCTATCTTCATTCTCTTTGTTGGAAACATCCGTAGAAGTGATTTGATTACTGTTATTTGTGGTGTCTCCAAGATCATTAGGCGTGGTTTCATACTCTTAAGAAAGGAAAAAAGTTTGCTTTTATAATTTCATAACCTTGGGGGGCAAATGGTAGTCTTTTTAATTTCATTTCTATAATACCGTAACACTAGCAACACTTATTAGCATTCTGAGTTCTTTAAAATAAAAGAGGTACCTTCTTTTGTTTTGTACCCAATACATTTTGGGGGATTCTTGTGGCAGGTAATTTTGAATAAATGGGGTGTGACTGACAGACTCAAAAAAAGAAGCTGCTTCTTTCTGCAGCACAGCAGAGAGGGCATCTACACCATAACATGCATTAGAAAAACTAATTAAATAAGAATCTCATCTATAACGCTATTTTTATGTGATTCTGACTTCCCATTAAAAATGAAAGACTGCCCTCTATACTGAACTTTCCTTGCTTTGTATTCAGCTAAATATAGGACAGTCTTAGAAATTAGCTTGGGGACTTTCTGTTTAGTAGAGGAGAACTTGGCAGATGGCCTTTTTACTAGTTTATCGCTGTCAAATGTGAAATAGCTGTTCTTCATAGGTTAAACAACCAGAAATACCATTGTGTGCACTGAGATTACTGTCTAACATGCTGAAATGTTATACAGGTAAACTTGGGAAAAAGGTGGTCCAAGATGGCCTAAGATGGTCCTAAGAAAACTGATTTATCAAAACAATGCTACTTATACGACTGCAGAGGGGAATCCAGGACAATTCCACCAAAAGAATAAACACAGCTTAATTATTTATAATTACTTAAAAATGAAACACAGATTTATACAGTCCATTATTTTCTCTCAGAATTGTTCAAATGAGATAAAAAAAAAATACACATATGAACTTTAATTCGTGCATTAAAACAAAAAGGCTAAGTGTATTTTATGATTACACCTGGAAATATACATAATATTCCAATTTTATGATGATAATATGGGTGCAGATGAAAGAAAAACAAACGAGGACAATAAGCGCATTTATTACAAATGCACCTCCAGCACTGTATTTGCAATTTGCAATTAACTGTGTATTTCTTTATATTTTGATTAAAATCAGTGCTACAAGATGGAATGGTGACTGTGAGTATGAAAAAGAAAAAGGCAGAGCCTAAGTTCACACAAACCGCAGAGGCAGGAAGTCTTCTGACCTCCTGGCTGCCACCTGGCAAGAGGAGGGAGGGCCTGTCTGTGCCTTGGTTACGTTCATCTTCTTTAGCTTCCAAGGCCTTTTTGGAAAGCTCATCTGGCAACATCAGCAACAAGCTGCAGCAGCCTCGATCTTCAGGCGTGCACAAGCACAGTTTGTTTCCACACAGCACTCATCAGCCTCTGATTCCTCTGCTGTCTGATGCTACACAGCTACCTCTGCCACCAGTGCTACTACAGTCGGTCCCATTCGGTTGCCTAGCCAACTCGCCAACACTGTTGTGGGTTGTAATACATACACCAAAGGACGGAGTTTTTTCAAGTTATAATATATGTTAAGTCTGTGGAGTTTTCATGAGAAACATTTGGTTCTGCCTTTTACTCCTTAAATTCTCCAGCCCAGCATTGAATCCCTATGTCTATAGCTTCCTCTGCAACAAGGTTAAAATTCTTATTTTTTTAACAAAGTTGCAATCCTTACTTCTCGCAAAACAAATCGAGTTCCTCACTTTCTTGGGAAGCCTGGACAGGGAGATGCACAGACTACCCGCTCCTGTAACGACAGGCTCTGTCACAGCAAAGGAGGAGAGCTCAGTTTTATTCACTTTGAGACTCTTGATCGGTTGAGAAATCCATTTTACAAGTACCTCAGGATGGTTTTTCTTAAGAATTTGCTGGCAATGTCTTCATTATGATACCTTTGACAATAAAATGGGACCAATATACAAAACAGGTATTAAGAGCTTATAGAATAAGCCTTTAAAGGGAAAATTTATTGCTCTTAACTTTAACCTGCAGACATTACAGTGGGGCAAAAGCTGATGAACTGCATTTGCAGTTGTGCTTACATCTCCTTCTGGCCTAAGGTACTGGCAAGCATACACTGAAGGACTAACGAGAACAACCCGAAGTATTTCGTGTCCGGGTCTGTGAACCCTCTGAACACAATGTTATAAAATTACATAAAAATGTGAAAGGGGTAAATTAGGCCACTTCGGTTCATCGGTGCAGCACTGCCATTTCCCACTGCTTAACTGCAAGCGATTTCCATCTGAAGCCACGCCAGAGTTTCAAAGCCTCCTGAAACTGGTGAGCCAGGCAAGGAAAACACGCACAGAGCGCAGCCACCCAGCCAAAAAAAGGAGCAATTCCGAATTAGACAAACTCCTGTTCATTTCTGTTACGAAATCCTGAGCGCACCAGGCTGCATGCAGACTCAGACGGGCTCACGCCCTGACTCACGCTCCGGGACTGCCGTGGCTGCAGGGCTCGTCTCCCCGCAGCCTCGTGCCGGCGGCACCTTGCGCCGTTTTGTAAGCGGGACAGCTGGGTTCTGCAGGGCACTCTGCCTCTCTCAGCTTCACAGCCACGCCAGAAGCAGCAGCGTGGCAGGAGAAGTGGGAAAGGAAGCACCAGAGAAGCCTGCTTGGTAAACGGTGCTCCACCCAGCTTGGTGCAAAGCACCATTTCTGCAACGCGCCTCCCTGCCTGTATTCAGGTGGGAAAAACATCTGCCTCTCCACGAACGTCCTGCTCCTGCCCTGCCTCCTCACAGCCGCCACATGGGTCCATTCTGACCCTGCCCACCCGCAGCTGCCATCTCGTCTCCGTCACGATGCTGCAGCGGTGCCAGTTCCAGCCCTTGTCCTGGTAAAGCCATGAGGAGCTCTATGTCCCCGTGGAAAGCAAGTCCAGACCAGCTCTATCACGGCGCCGTGCAAGTAGCGGTGCTCCACTACGGCAGCAGCAGCTGCCAATTGTGTTAGCCTGTCTGTCTTGTTTACATCTCGCTAACGAGACTTGTGATTTCAGGATAATTAAGGGAGTGCTCCTGACTACAAAGTACCTCACCGAGCAAGCACTGAGTCACTGAAACAAAGATCAAAGTCAGCAATTTCAAAAAGCAGAAAGCAAAAGCCAGGGAGTAACAAGGAACGCTGTTTTAATCAAGACTAGATCTTTCAGGCTTGTGATTCACTTTGCACATTTCAACAGGACCTACCAAAGTCAGCCGAAGCACAGAGCTCACAAAACTGAAGGCACACACGTGCATCGGGACCTTGGGAAACACCTCAGAATCAAAATCTTCCTGTATACAACTTACACAACACAGCATATGCCCCTAGGGAACGGTGCAAACCTTCACCCCCTCTCCTCCTCTTCCCCTTTGCCCCCCCAAAGAGAAAGAATTTGGAAAAAGAGGGAGGGGAAGCTATTTCCTAAGCATTTAAAGCCAAATTGATGCTTCAATTGCACATTTTCTAAAGTTTAATGACATGGAATGGAATCAAAGCAATAACATTTAAATCAGCTTAAGGAAGCTTGAGTCATGTGCCATTTCATCCAAATAGCAGTCCAAGCAGGATCCAGCTTCTGATGGAAGTTAAAGAGTGTTTTGGATGTGTTGGTGAGGACAGGCTTTCATGTTGGGCAGAAGTCCACCGGCAGCACTATGTGAAACTAGCCAGTTGTTTCTCACTTTGCCACTTCTACATGACAGTACTCATTGACTTCTGGAAGGTATAGTCTAAAACATCTTGCCTTGACAAAAAGCTAACATGAACAGTGTGCCATCAAATCTTCTGGCAGACACTCAGATGTTACTGACTTGATGCTCTGCTTATGCAAGAGAGATTAAGGGAAGGTACAAAAGAGCGGACAGAGAAAAATAAATTGCCTAGAGGGAAATTCACTTGTGCCAACCCCATTTTTAAGGGGGATTTAGGAGAACATTCTTGGAGGCAAAACAAGTATTGAATCATCCCTGGAAAAATTAAGTTATATAAGGAGAAATCATGAACCCTCATTCCTTCAAGAATGCTTCTGAAAGGTTCAGAAAATCTCATATCCATGAGCTGCATCAGACAGCTGCTATCCTACAGGACGAATTGTGACTTTCAGTAGCAGTGGATTTATGCTTCTCCTAATCCGAATCAAAAGCAGCAAAGTAAAATGTCACATTGCCCTCATTTATTTTAAATTATATAAGGCAGGAAAAGAACCAACAATACAAAGTACCTTTTAGAACTGTGTTATAATATGTGCCATTTCAGTTTAACTGAGCCTGACATTCAATCTTTTAGTGGTTTGAGTTCCTTCATTTCTATCATTAAAAGAAAAGAAAAAGAAAATCAAATATATACCATAAACGTCTGGATCCACAATTGGTCCACTATCTGTACATGGAGAAGAGGAAGAAAGAAAAAAAAAAAAAAAACTTTGTAAATAGATTGCAAATGCTGGAACAATAAGAGTTTCTTTAGGCATTTTTTCTTTTTTTAAGAGTTGACATGTTATTGCAAATAACAATGGTCAGTCAGTACCTACACAAGCACAAAGCAACATCAATATATTGTTCTAGCTGTTCTAGTTCTAACGATTATTTTAGAGCAATTCCAACCATTAACACTTTGCTTCATGTGAAACAGCTAATACACAGGGCATTAGCTCTGGTAAAAGCAAGCATATTTTTCAAATGGACAAAATTCTGCTCTGTAATTTTAATGCATATCTGGAATAAGTGCAGCAGGAACTATTCTTGTTGAAAACCAATGTTAGATTCTCTCTGACATTAGGTGGAAGCAGACCTTGGTGGGAGTTACAATCACTAACTTTTACCTGGTTATTTTGCAATTAAGTCACTGGGCAAACGGGTTTAGAGACGTAGCACTGCGAGGTGGCAAATTACGGGCTAGAGATAGCAATAGACTAAACAGCACCACTTCATTCACTCTGTTAGAGGATGCTCCTAGGAAACCAGCTGCTTGGCTGATCCACAGACACAACTCTTTTGGAAAGAGTAAGATCTCTCATAGGCAAATAAACTAGAGAATCCAGCTTTTACACAATCAGATACCCATCTAGTCTATACTTTTCTAGATGTTACTAATTTCAGTTTGCAGCTTTTTCTAATTACTGCACATGTGTAAGGCTGAGCACATATGTGAGTATAATGCACAGAACACCCACTGAAAGCAGTTTACTATTAGTCTATTCACACTTTGACAAATACTTGTGCTATATTTCAACATATTCATCCTGGTCTATGATGTATTATTTATAGCATATCTCGTATAGTAGGTACCTAATTATCTTTTACATATATTTACTTTCTTTTTGCTGATTTGAAAATAAAATTGACAGATAGTTAAAACCTCTAAAGACGAGTCAAATTTCAAAAAACATAATTCTGTTTATAGTATCATATAGTAATTCCATACAAATGGCATTACACAGTGGTATAAAGCCACTATGAGTTTCTACTTAAGTCAAGAGTGTGAGAAACTGTTGAAAATACCAGTTGCAATCTATTTGCAGAATAACAACAGATGATTAAGTTAATTTTAAATGCATTTGAAGATATAAGAGACCCAGAAACATAGGTTAAGACCACCCACATGAGAATGGCTAGTCCATCTGTAGAAATAAATAACAAGTGACATGAACATGTACTCCTATCTGTTCTCAAGCAACTTTTGACCTTTTTTTTTTGGTCCATAAGTCTTCATAGATTCCATTTTTCCAGTATAAAACATTCAACTGATGAAAGAACATATTTCCAATTTACTTTCTCTATGAGTCCTACATGATCTGAAGGAAGAAAAAAAATCTTCCTAGACCTTCACTCCTGAATTAAATGGCACATTGTTGATACTGTTTACCAAAATTGGGATAAAATAATCAGCTTAATTTAACCCTTAATTCCTGCCAGGGTCATATGTACTAGGAATTCATCTACTCTATTCAAAAACCTTTTATATAACTAAATACATCACATGAAATAAAGTCGCAAAACCAATAAGTTGGACCAAACCCAAATTTCTATACAGTATTCCTTCCACAAAAATGTATCTACTCAATCATCAAAACATTGGTTGAAGCTATTTTTACATGAAACCTCACCACAGTAATTCTGCATGTTTACATGCAATTATTTTTTAATGCAAAGAACAGCATTGTTGTTTTGGTCTCTTTAGAACAGATTGTTGCACAAATAAACTATTACAGACATATCCTAATCACTCATCTTTATAAACTATGAAATTTATTCTCCAAGATCTTAGTATTTTGAAAACAAGTTTTAATTTATATCAACTGTGATATCATTAACTCAATCCAAATCCTATTGCATTACATGCATTCCTCCCCTTTAAGCCTGCGTCCTTAGTCCAGCAAAAAAACATTCTGCAAGTAGCATACTGGAAGTTTAAAGCATCCTAACACAAATATTGTCCTTATTGTGATTGATACAACTTTGGAGGTGGAATATTATGCTGTGATAAAACAACATGCTTCAGACTTTGCTGAATTTATTTTAAATAAACATATAGTCTATAGGTGAAGATGTTTTGTTTTGAGTACATTTGCCCTAGGTGATGTAATAATCATGGAATCAGTTCAAAGCTCTGTGAAGATACCCATGAAAAGATACCCATGAAACATCGGGGCTGGTATTTAATTTGGTCATGGAGACATGGAAATGAACATAATACCTGGGTGTGGGCTTAATCTTTATGCTTCATTGTACAGTACCTGGGTCCAAAGAAGAAACTAACTAACAGTAAAGACAGAGCTGAAAAGGCCTTTTAAGGGTTTGAAAAATCCTGTCAGTGCTTTAAATAGTAATAGTAGGGAGAAAAAAAAAAAAAAAAAAAGTAATACAGTTATACAATACATGGAGGCTTCTAGTTTATAAACATTTGCTTTTATGCCAGCTTCTGTGGAGGAGAAAACAATGTTGTAGAACATTCTAATGTTCAATGTCATGAGCTCTATAGGAAAAATCCCCACTAATAAAAACAATATTGAGGAGTCTAACTAGATAATAATTAACAAGTGAAATTGCTTAAGACTGGTTTTGTGCCATCCACTACACATAACTGATTTCTCATACAGTTACATCCTGTCTGTATGTATTCTAGTCTCCTCTATAGAGTTTGTGAAGCTTAATTCACAGCAGAGCTCGAAAAATGCTTAAAGAACACAGCATAGATTATCTTGGAGACTGAAATTGCTTATAAGTATATAAATGAAGGAAAGAATAAACAATGCTGTCTTTCTAACTGGGAGGATACCTTCTGTTCTATTTAACCATTTAAAAGGCAACAACTGGGAAATTTCCAACCTACAAGGGGGAAGCATAAAGGGAACAGTAACATGAATTTGAATCAATGAAAACAAATCAAATTCATATAAATATATTAGAGGAATTGTTATTTCTATAAGAAAATGAAGCCAGGTTCATATTAAATAATCAGTGTAAGAGAACTTGTATACAGAATGTGTATGAAGTGAACTTTTTTACTCAACTATTATAATGCAATAATAGAGGATGCTGGTAGCTGAAACCATGGCATATTTCTGTAATGATTCTATTTAAAAAAGGAGGAAAAAAAGGAGCTACTAAGAACAGCAGGAATAAATACTGCTATTTGTTAAATAAAGACTGTATTTTTATTGTCTGCAGCCTGCAACATAGGAGAGAGAATATTCACATTTTTTATATCACATAACAGTAGCACTACACGCTGCTGTTTCAAAAAAAAGAGGGTCCACTCATTTTTTTCCACATACAGCAGTACACTAACATGTATGCCTTCTTACTCTTATAGTCACTTCACATATGGCTTTGAAGATGTGAGGAAAGATCAAACCACAATGAACATCAACAACTTACAGTAGTCCCTGCAGTTCAGTGAGTTAGTCCACCTTGAGGCAGCTCATATAGCATTTAGGAAGGCTGACCTAGAGCCTTTAGAGCAGCATAAGATGCATACATTTAACAGCAGCCATTTTGAGCACAGATATTCCTAGGCATGCAGGTGCCCAACCTCCACCAAAATGATTGGGAATTAAGCATCTAGTTGCCCATGAGGACCTGAGAGCTTGTCCACCCTGCCTCTGGGTTACTTGTTTTCTCTCCAACTCCCTCTGGTGTCCTAAACAATGTATCAGCATGGGCTGGTGGACTGCATTATTGATTTTGCAACAAGGCACTAGATCCTTTGTAGGCATACATCTTGTGTCCTTAGATACACTGCCTAGTTGCACTCATACATGGTGCAAAAAACTTGCAGATTGACTGATTTGGCACTCAGTGCTTTCCAGGATCAGAATTCAGGCTAGAGAAAGCACTTCAAAAATAGTAAGGGAGGATTTAGGGAGCACTAGCACAGTCTCCCTTGAGGAGCAATAAACAAGAAAATGTTAAAAGAAAAACATTATTTTACAACTAGTCCTGATGAATTTAATTGAAAGAAGAAAGTTAATTTAAAA
>VZSV01000004.1:14881-27724 GCA_013398735.1 Nothocercus julius
AGCTTTTGAAATGTTGTGTATGGGTGACAGCACGTACTTTGGATGGGTCTGTAGAAATGGAGATTATTTTTCTCATTTGCTGTTGTCTTCCTGTCTGTATTTTAACGTAATTGGGATGTAAGTGGCTTCCTAGGAAACTGATGATTACTCGCAGTTTCTTTGTTAATCCGTGCCATAATGAGTTTTTAATGGGACAACTGTACCAAAGTATTTCCTGTTTAGATCTGTCAGAGGGAGTCAGATGCCAAACTTTGTGCTTCTCCTCTGCTTTTTTGGGGAGGAGAGAGAAAGTTGTCAAATGTGCAATTGGATATTATGTTTGTGGCTGGAGATAAACCACTAGATGTCTGTTAGAAGCACCTACAGTTAGTTTATTCTGCCAGTTAAAAATCTGGATACAGTTGAAAGTTGCCTAATGGAGGTAGAACGGGAGTGCTGCCTGCGGGAAGCCTAGGAAGGGACCGCAGCCTTTTGTCCTTTCTCCGGTGCAGCCAGTGAGGACTTGCTCAGCACGTGGCACGTTGCAGACAGCCTATTGAAAATAGAGGGTTAGGTTACACTGTGGCAAAAATGCCTTTTTTAGAAGTTGAGAGACATCTATGCAGATGAAGAGCTGCATAACTGGCCTTTGAGAGAAGCCAAGCATGGCACTAAATACACTTTTTTTTGTTGTTTTTTGTACTTGACAGGGCCTTATAGCACACTTGATAATCATCCCTTTGTTGACACAAAAATATTTTTGTTAACTGTATTAAAACATTGCAATATGTTTCATGTAAACTGTTTTAGAAGACTGTTTGGCAAATGTAGCTAGGGCACAACATGAGTACGTCCTTATTTAACTGTGGAGAGATTCCCGCAGCACCTAATCTGTCAGGAGTTTTGGCTTTAGGTGTTGTTTGGGTCAAAATTTCACTTTAATCTTGGTGCACTTTGTCTGTTGCAGGTACCCTACATTTTTTGGAGCTAGCAATGACGTTTCTTTCTGTAAATTAAAAAGACTTTGAATGATATGTTGTGTATCTATCCACGATGTTCAAAAAAAAAAAAAAAATCGAAATTACCTGACACCGAAATATTCAGCATTGCATCTACCTCATTGTGCTTTCTTGAGTGTTTTCATCCATCTTTCACCAGACCAAAATAGGAAACAGGTCCTACTTTCTTTTAAATTTACAGTGAATTTCTGAATTGGGGTAGGCAAAAGTAAACTTAGCTTTTAAAAAAAATGTGATTATGCATTTATGCATGTCTCACAGCCAAAGTTTCTAAAAGAGTGCATTGAAGAGCTGCTGCTTGAGGTATTTGTCAAAATGTGAAGTTAAAATTGGTGTGCATTGCTGAGGGGTGCAAAATGTTTTATGCGGGTTTTAGGACTTCAGAATGGTAAGAGAATTGTGGAGTTCTATCAGCATGTTGGTATTGCCGTGTTTCAGAGTTAGGACTGACTTTGGCTAGCACTGAGTTACTGTTTTTTTTTGTTTTTTTTTAATGCACATGGCAAAATGTTACCTCATTAGTGTGCTTCACGTTGAGGTTGGAGGTTTCTTACTGTCTGAATAGACAAAACCTGTATTAAATAATACAGTTCTGAGGAAAGCAACTGTTGACATATACTGTAACAACTTTGTTTAGTATTTTTTTTGGATAATTTCACTAAGACTCTTGACTTAAGTTGTTTAATCATTGGTTTGCTGCTAAAAGTTTAAGGAAGAATGTAGAAATACTCTGCGCTCACTTGAATCTACAGACCCAGCAATGAGGTCAGCTTTGAGATTTCATAATATTTTTGAAGAGCTGAAAATACCGTTCAGTTTATTCAGCCAATTCAGTGATTGACAAGTTTGATCATAAACTGAGAAACTTGCAGGGATTTATATTAGAGTAAGATAGCTTTTCATCTCACAGGCCAGGAAAACAAAGGAGAGGGTGGAACCTACATCCTTTCATCACGGATGTAAAGGTGTACACTGCTGAGAAAGAATTAACTAGTTTCCTTTCTTATTTGTAGTACTACCTTAGTAGTTCAAATGATGTTTAAATTACAGTTTTTGCTAAACTTTATTTTTACTGCATTTAAGGTAATTAGAAACTTCTAAGCAGTTCAAAATGGCAGTTTTATGCTTCTGTAATCATTGTTTCCATTGAGGGGCAACTAACAATTTTTCCTTGTTAAATATAGTGTGTGTGTGTGTGTGTGTATATATATATATATAATGGAAGTGTCATTAATAATATACATATTCTGTTTTATTATGTTAAAATGGGTTATTCACATTAGCTTATTTGTATAGATCCTGTGTTTAGGAAGAAAACGTTAACAATACAACTTTGTCAGTGTATTGAAAATAGGCTTTTCCTTGTCATGTGTTGCTTAATGAGAAGGATGAAACTCCACGTGACATGGCCTGATTGGCAGCTAGGAGAGTCTCACCCAATTTGCAAGTTTGAGTGTCTGTTTCCTTTGTACTTTCAGTTTTGGCATCTTCTGTTAAGGGTTTTTACTGTGCATGGTAATGTGAGGTACACGAGTGAGCTCTCAAAAGGTCTCTTGGTTAGCTAGGATGCCCACTGAATGTCTAATCCTGTGTCTTTTCCCCCTGTCTTTTCTTGGTTTTCCCTTACTGATAACTTAAAATTGGTTGTGGGGTAAAGAGTTATTACTTTATGTTCTTTTATTCAGCTCTGCTACTTCATCTGGCTAAAATTAGAAAGCAATGAAAGCTTCACTTAGGCCCTGCTAAAGGAGAAGATGAAGGTGTCAGTAGATCACTAATGTAGCTCAGTCTTGTCTTCTGAGCCTTGATTCCAAGGAAGTACAGCTTTCCCTTCTGAAGGACTTCCACTTACAAGCAGGGGAAGAGGGGGAGGCTTGGCTCATGTGGTATACATTGAATCCAAGGAATGTAAAAATGAACAAACCTGACTTACAGAAACAAATTTTATTGTATGAAATTTTTCTTCTAATCTAAGAACTTTCTTCTAATCTAAAAACTTTTTTAAACTGAAGACTGCTCCCATACCTTCTGCCTTATCATAGTCGGGAAAGTGCACTAGCCAAGGTGGCTAAAATTGTCTAGGAACTCACACTGCAAAGACATAGGCCAGAAGAGCTGGAAAGTCAGTGTTAAAATAAGCCTGAAATTCTTTTTTGGTTTTAACTTACAAATTCCAGTACTCTTAGAGTTGCTGCTGCTGGACAAATGGCATAGTTTTCAACTACATCTACTAGAACAAGCATCTGTCTCATCTCATTTGTATAGATATACCCAGCTACCTAAGCCCCTAGGGCTCAAGACAGCTTTGGGGTTTGTACATCTGTCCTAGAGTAGCTGTCATGCCGTATTACTGCTCACGTCTTCACTTCCCCATTTCTTGCAGTGAACTCTTGTTCTTTGGCCTGCAGAGTGATTCTAAAGCTGACAAAGACATTCATGCCAATGTTGAAAAGCAGCCTGAGTTCTCCACAGAATCTACTCGTTTGGATTTGAATGAAACCCAAAGGAGCAGCTGAATGCAGAAGCAAATTTTCTCAGCTGCTGAATAGTTTGTATTTGATGAGAGTGCATTGGTTTGGGTGGAGTTTAGGCAAAAGTTGCTTTGCAGCAACTTTCCCAGCATCTTCACCAGATTTGTTTCAATGAGCCAGGAGAAGAAAGTGAGTTCAGTGGAACAGATCTGTGCCCGTATCAGTATTTTAGTCTTTGAGTGCTTTTCTGTAAAATAATTCTGCATGAGCTTACATTTTATTCCACTGCATCTCACGTTTCCATTTTTTTTTTCTTTCTCCTTTTTTATCCTCAAGAAATATAGGAAGGTTGCTGTTTTATTGCTATGTCTGTAGTATGTCTGTTGAAGTCAGTTTTGATCCATTACTGTGATTCCTGGCAGGAACAGTAATATCTCTGATTATAGTAAATACCATCTTAGGCTTAACGTTCATTTTCCACTTATTTGTCTCAATGGAAGCTCAAATGGATGAGAATAATGATATCTTTTAGTTGGAAACCCTTCAGGAAGACCTAAATATATATATATATATATATATATTTAATTACAGTCTTGATTAAGAGCCATAATTAAGAATCCATTAGGGTTTAAATAGTGGGAAATCCCTATGAAATTAGTTTTATAATATGTAGATGATTTTAGTATCAACAGCTCTAAATCTTAGTGTTTGTCATGAATTGTGCCCTTAGTTTTATAGTTTTAACTGTAACTTTATATTACAAGCTAGAAAAACTTAACTGCGTGTAATTGAGTATAAATATTTAAAGTGTAACACCTAAGATGACTGAAAATTGTAGTCAGTATGGAAGTGACCTGACACTATATTCTTCATAAATACTGGAGCTAAACAGTGAACATGTTTGTGAGCTGCTGGTTTCTGCAACCTTTTTGAATTTAAAATCTAAGGGAACTTTTACTGTGATACACTCGGGTGAGGCATCCACGTACAGTGGCATCAGCAGCTAGAGAAGTTTGACTTCTGGGTTGATTTATCCATCCTGCCAGTGCTTGACAGATCCGCAGCACTGGGCTTAGGCAGAGATGGTTGCGCGGTGCCCTGTTCCCGAGCCCCGTAGGGCTGGAGTGGGCACAAAGGACTGCAGCAGTGGCAAGCGCTGCTCTCTGCTGAGGAGAGAATAGCCCTTCTCCACCTGCTTTCGCACGATCCTTTCTAAAATGAACTTCGTTTTATATATTTAAAAGTGATTTTTTTTGTTGTTGTTTGTGTTTTTGTTTTTAAGAAAAGTCTGCTACTTGTGAGGGAAAGGATTAGAAATTTAATTTTTACTCTCAAACTAACTGATGCACTAGGCTGAGAGAAATATGAAAATAAACCTTTAGCTGCCAGGACTTCCAGAGCATGGAGGTGCTTTTGAAATGATTTTCATTTGAGTTATGTAGTATTTCAGCTATCACTTTAATAATTTTGTATGAGCCAACTTTCCAGGTTTTAAATGGGAAGCTATTATTAACTGAAAATAGTAGATGCACCATGTGTGCAACATTTAACAACTAATTATGAAAAATAACACTAGTATAGCAAAAAAAAAAACAGTAGGTTAAGTATACATTCAAGATAAGACATGTCACTTCATTAGTAAACATACTCTTAATAATAAATTATATTTTAGTAAAATTCTAAGTCAACTTTGTCTCCGTTTGCAGAGATGCTCTGTGTTTTCTTAACCCATTAAAAAATATAAGCTCTGACTTGCAGGTTCGCTAAACGAACACTTGAAAGACTGTGTTTAATGTTGTAATTAAGCAACATTGGTCAATCCAATCATGTTGGATTAATGCCTGAAGTTTTATTTCAACACCCAAGCTGTTCTGTTTCTTGCCATGAATGTGAGCATTAACAGCCCTCTCTTCACCCTGCGTGCTCTGTAGAAGCTTGGCAGAAGTAAAATACATGCTTTTATAGTGATTCCTTAAAGAATAAAGACATAAAACAAGTTTTATTGCCTAATTTGTAGGTCGTGGTTATGACCCTATGACGCGTTATTCTGGAAGTGTTCCCAAATATTCAGTGAGCCTTAGTGCGTGATTATTACTAATATTGGATAATATTAATAACCCACAAGCAAATATAAGGTGCCCAAAAGGTATTTCTCCTTAAGTCTCTAGTAGCTCTATCTCTCGGATTAACTGCAGTCTGTTGCTTGGAAGTTAGAAGGGGCTTGATTTCGTTTCATGAGTCTTGCTGCCCCTGTTTTCGCTCCCTTCTTAATGGTAAGCATAAAAATGTCACCTACAAAATGCTGAAAGCTGCTACTCGAGCTTGCTTTGTATCATTGTGCCAAATTTCTTTTTCTACTTTCTTCACTAGTATTTTGTTTGTTTGTAATGTACAATTAAGAATTAAAATATGGAAGAGCTGTTTCATAACCAGGGATGGCTGATTTCCCCTGTCCTGCTAAAAACCCTCTGGCTCTGCAGAGCTCTGAGGGCCCAGGGAGAAGTGTTAACGGGGAGGTCTCTTTCTCCATGGTGACATTAGCTCAGGGTCTTCGTTCAGCCTTAAACCACTCGATGGTTTTCCTGAAAGGGAGAGGATTAGATTCTCAGCAACAGCTCTTCCCTTTGCAGTTGGAATTGCTGAGGGAGGGGGGACAGGCAGATGACACAGTAATGTCATTTCCTTTGAAAGTGTGTGGAATAGAAAGTAGGCTCAAATGAGGTGCAGATTTGAAGTGCGAGTGGTAGAACTGGTGGAAAATTCAAAATTGTGTTGTCCTTGAAAAATGCCAGTTTGAAACAAGAAACTTTAACAAAGTGATTCCAATGGGTGAAATTTGACAGTAGAACAAAATCTTTTTCTATGATGGTTGAAGTAGAACATGAGGGGAATTTCAGGACATGGCTTCTCCTGAGCATAAAAAGTGTTTCAATAAAACAAAACCAAAAGATAAAGGTTTATTGCTGTTCTCAGTCCTATTTTGTTATAAATCTTGATTGTGTTTCAGGCCCGTGGTAGGTGCAGTTCCCCACCAAATGTTGACCCAGCTGTAGGCACAACGTGTGGTGCCAGAGGCGAGATGTACCTGAGGGTGAAGAGAAGATAGGGACCCCTCTCAGCCAGCTCTGCTGCTAGATATGGATATTTTCCCTTAATTTAGTTCACAATTACTCTTTATAGTTTTGCTCATGGAGGTGATGCTCTTTTTAAAAAAAAATAAATAAATAATTGTAACTTTCTACCGTCTACCTGCTAATGCTGTCACACAAGGTAAGCACAAAAAGCATTTTATGCAAGATTGTGTTTTGTGTGGGAAAGGCCTCCATCCAGGCTGATTTTAGGTGCTTGAGTATTTGGCCCCGTGTGACCTTTCAGCAGTCGGGAGCAGCAGCAGGCAACTGAATTTGCTCATCTTCTAGAAGCTATTTGGGCGGCTCTTGTATTTCTGGCCTTGATGTTTCTGTGAGAAATGATACGAATGAGGTTTGTTAGGCACAGGAGTAACTGAAGAGTGAGTATCCTTTTTACTGGATTTAACTGTATTTTGCTATTTGGATGTAAATTTGAAAGCGGCTTCTGCTGAAGGGCTAGAATTGTGTAGTCTGTAGAAAACATAACTTGAAACAATCTCAAAGTAGGGAGGCAAAATCTGTTCAACGGTTGAGAATTTTATACTGTGTCTACAAGAAATGAATATTCTGCTTAGTTGCACTGCACATATTGGACCCGGCTTACTAGGTAAATCAAAAGAAGGCGTAAGCTAGTGCACAGACCACTGTATGAGGTTGTTCTTTTCTGTTTCCTCCATTTCCACAAGAGTTGTCACTCCAGGAAAATTTGCTCTTGCCTTATTAGTGGAGGTAAGTGGAGAGAGCCAACAGTTTGCTTGATTTGCTTTTGCATGTCAATATGATAATTCTGATATTTTAGTTAGCATTTAGCTGCTTTGTTACCATTATGAGTTGAGCACACAGATTTCTTCTAAAGAGAGTAAAAAGTCTTATAGACAGCACCATCTGCTCCTTGCCTTCTAATCTATAGGTAATAGATGATGCTTCATATTTATTTTAAGAAATGGGCAAAAAATGAGTGAATTTTTCCAGATGACATTTGATTCAGTGGGATTAAGCTTGGGATTCAGGATTTCTAATCTTAGGCTTTTGTGCTAAGATGATTATTTCTGGTTCAGCACTGGTGTCAAAGTTGAGAGGACATGGCAGAGACAGGGTATCTAAATGTGATATAGTGGGAATTGCTTTAATGTAAAAGTAATGTTGGTTTGTTTCATCCCTCATAGACTAATATATTACTGTGCGTTATATTTTTTTGGCCCCTGTGTGTGTGTAGAATAAATAAAAATGAAATGTGACAGAAGTTAAACCTGTAAAGCTTTTTCTTCTATCTGAATCAGAAAATAATTGTAGCTCAAATAAGATATATACAGTATAGTTTTGTATATGAGGCAGTCATCTATTTAACTGATTGCTTGTCTGTTTTCCTACAAGGCTTCTGTTGTGTATTTTTAAACATAGACTTGTTTTTCTTGTCTTCTGGGGAGGAGAGCTGCCTGCTGAATTCTTCGGGCAGGTACTCACCAAGGCACCGAACACTCCAGATACCTGCTTTAAAGCTATCTATTTTTAAGGTTGCTTACTAACTCAAGTCCACCCTTCACCTATGTACTTAACACCTGATAGTGGCGACAGAGCTGGGCAGCACACATTCCTCTCACCTTGGGATGTAATGTCCTGGCCTCCTGAGCACATTTAAGGATTTAGCACATCCAGCAGGCCTCTGCCTCCTCTTCTTGGAGGATCAGAAGGTATTTCTGGGAAAAGTTTTTAATTTAATACTTTTCCTCTGAGATTTAGTGTCTGCTTGTATCAGAAAAGGTAACCAGACTTGATATCATTGTCCTTGCTTTTTTTTTTTTTTTTTTTTTCCCCTTCCTTTACAACAAATTGTCCTAGTTTCTAATTTGACTTCTCAAGTAAGCAGTATTTGTATGTTTGCACTGTCCCGTTGATGGTCAATGGAGGGGCCACTAGCTCATTCCCATCGAATCCGACAGGGCAGAGGATGCCTCAGAAATATTCTGTTTCTGCTGGAATCTAGATGCATGCATGGAGGTTTATCTTTCAAATCCACTGTGATATCAGTGGACTTGTAAATAACTTTTGGCAATTACATATTGCATGTACATTGTTTTCTTCCGGTGTCATAACTTCCAGGGCACAACATAGGAGATTTATGGCGAACTCTCCAGAGGCTGTTTCTCTAGGTGCATCATGCAGATGTGCAGAGCTTTTCTTCTGGGCTGAGCTGTCAGCCTCCAATGATAGAGATGCTTCTGACACTTGATAAATACTGCTTTTAGAAGGGAACAGGAAGATAGCCCGATGCTAATGAGAGCAGAAATGGAGAAACAAGATAAAACTTCTTTTATAACATTTGTTTCTTGGCTTGCTGATTTAGTACTTGCTGATAATCTAAGGTCTCTTATATGATGGGTGGAGAGAGTGGTGTTGTCGATCAAATCTTTTTGCCCTTAGCAAAAAGGGAGCAAGGGGAAATAGGACATATTACATAAATGTCCTTCAGCAACAAGATCAATTGCATTTGCTCTTCTTTATGATAGCTACCACTTTATTGATTTCGGCTTCTCCAGCTCCTGGTGTCCTTTAGTAAAATCACAGTAACAAGTGCTTGCCATCCGGCACAGTGCTCAGAAGATGAAATGGGTTATGAGGAGCATAATTAAATCTCTGCAGTTTGATCAGCTCTGCCAGTACTTTCCCATTTGCATGTACAAGTAAAGAGCAGTTGTTCTCCTATTATCTTAATGTATAGAATCATGCTGATTGCACATTCATGGGGAGCCCAGATACTCTTCTAATGCATTGTCAGAGATTATTTGGGCTCTCCTGGTGCTTTCCATATATGGCACAATAAACTGCCCAAATTTGGTCAAATATTTTTAGCCCCTTAGTCATATGTCTTTTTATGTGCTGCATATGTAAGCTTTTGATTCACTTAGCAACAGTATTTTTATGAGTATGTCTTGCCAATTTTTTCTTACGTATACTCAATAAACGGGCAAGGTTTGCTCTGTAGATGGTTTGTGTTGCAGCCAGATGGTCTGTCCTGCTTTTTTCTCTTCCTTTCCTTTTTGTTTTCTTGATGTTGCTAATCCATTGTGAGATACCCTTGTTCACAGGTCATGCCTTTTGGAGACTCACAACACCCCTGAGCATGCAGCATATTGAAGGGTAGCACTATATACTATATTTATATTTATACTACTATAAATACTATATTTGAAAAGGCTCAGAACTCTTAAAAGCTTTCTAACACAAAATTCAATGTTTCTGTTAAGTGTAAAAGTCTTTGTTTCTTGAATTTCTCTTCATCTTGAGCTGAATTGGGACATCTTGCCAGGAGTTACTTTTTCCCTGAGTAACAAGAACGCCTCGCAAAGCGAGAGCAGCTTTTTGCTGCAGAGTGTTTTGCTGTGTCATAAGCACTGGACACTGATGCATGGAAAGCACTGAAGAGCTTTCTTTGAGCAAGTGCAAGTCTCTGTTAGAATATGCTGATAAATCAGATTATTTAAATAATCTTTTGATATGAGAGGGAGATAGAGCTAAAAAGCTAATTCCGTGATTAAAAACGGCCTGTGAAAAGGCCATTATCAAGAGCACTTGAAAAGGTGGGCAGATGACTCCAGGTTATTAACATTCTCACCCCCAAGCCCATGTTTTTGCTTTAACTTGCAAAGCAAATAATGTGAGCAGGGTGCTGTAGGGCTGCAAAACAGCAAGTGCCACATTGCCATTGTGCTCTCGCTGCTGCCTCCGTGCTGCGCGAGCGACCATGGAAGTATCAGGAGGGAGGAAAGTTTCCAAGGCCGCCTTGGAAGGCTCAACTGCTTAACTAAGGCATGGTGAGGTATTTGCAGTAATGGAGTGGGATGTAATTTTCAGTCTTTATCTCTGTGGAAGTATTCTTAAAAAGTAAACTCTGTTCCTTGCATTTTAGCCGAGGAATAATCCCCTGGAAGGATGTAGGAGCTGGCAATTTAAGTTTCTATTCCAACCCTCTGACTCCTCAGCATTGTTGTCGCATTAAGTTCAAAAATTAACACCAATCGTGTGGGGTCTGGCTGCTCGGGGCCCTGTCGGGCCTGCAGCATAGAGGGACTTCTCACTGTGTTGTACTCTGCCCTTTTAAGGGCAGCTGTCTGGAAGTTGGCAAGAAAACCCGCTGAGCACCCTGTGAGAAAAATACTGAAACGCGGCGGAGAAAGGCAAAATAGGCAGGAGGCAGAGCCCGAGAGCGGCGATGGCTCCGCATCTGCACCGCTGCTGTGTAATTAAGACAGACACTATATAGTGTGGGCACCAAAGATACTATCTGTGCAGCACGCCGAATCGGTACCCGAGTAAGCTTACAAGCAGCTGGGATTGATAGGCTGGGACGAGGTGTGTGGTGGTGGAGAGCTTGACAGGAGGGGACAGCAGGGTGGCCTCCAGGTGCTGCTCGGTGACCCCGTCCGACCTGCCCGCTCTCAGCAGCGATACGTGTAAACCCTGGGCCTGGCTTCCCAGCTGCTGCCCCCCTCGGTTCACACGCCAGCATGCGGTGTAACCAGGGCGCTGGCAGCTCAAGCCGCATCCCCGGCAGCAGAGCGGGGCCTGCCCGGGGGCTTGGCAGGGCAGGGTGAGCCGCAGGGCGGCTGCAGGCACCGCTGCAGGCGGCCTTGCTGAAAGCGCAACACGTTTATCTGAGGAAATCACTCGTTGGCCTTGTTAAACTCTTTGCTTGGATTCCTTCATTTAAGTGTTTATATTTTTATTTATTTAACAAACCTGTAATATCTACTGCTTTTCTCCCAAATTGGCCTCTTCTCCAGTCAGATCCCAACAGACCATGCTGCCTTATCATGCTTGAAAACACCTTTTTCGAGAAAAAAAAAAAAAAAAAAATGTTTCTTAAGAATGCACAGTATTGAAAGAACAACTTTAATGTGAACTTACTTCTTCAATCTTTCTTTCCTTATAGGCTTGTATAGACGATAACGTAGATATGGTGAAATTTCTGGTGGAAAATGGAGCAAATATTAATCAACCAGATAATGAAGGCTGGATACCTCTCCATGCAGCTGCTTCCTGTGGATATCTTGATATAGCAGAGTAAGGCTTTTTCCTCTGTATTTAAAATATATATATTTTGCTAATATGTTGTTGGAGGGACATCTCAAGCAGATGGTATTCATAAAAGATAACATTCATTCATTTCTGGGTGCTCCTTGGGCAACTTGTGAAACAATGCTTTTTTTTTTTTTCTTTTTACAGAGTTTTAGTTATGAAGCGTGCTGAGTCTATAGCTGTTCATGCATTGTGTTTTCTTAGCTCTCTAATGCTGGATCTTCTCCAGTTACGTATAAACATTTAAGAATGTTTTTTCATGACTGTCAGATTTTTTTTTTATATTTTCTTCTACAGAGAGATCGTTACTGTGGGGGGAAGAAGGTCAGATTTGTATTTTACTTGCAGTCTGAAACATTGTGCAGAGCTTTATGTGTGGGAAGTTGATTTTGTGATTTGATTTGCAGACTTGATACTTTTTTTTTTTTCCAGATGTGGTATAAATTAGTGACTTCAGCTGATTATTTTGGCTATGGAACAAACACATACAGCTGAAGTTAGATAGTGTTAGTATTAGCAGTAAAATATGAGTTAAAGCTTACTTGGTGCTTAATTCTATGTGTGGTTTTTGGGATACCCTTGAATTTGCTTGTGGGCTGCTGAAGATGTGCTAAAATCAGTAGTTCCCAGAGGTAGTCTGTCTTGAGGTAATGATTGATTAGAGAAAATGTTTGTGACGTGCATTGTTTTTACTGTCTATATGTGGATGTTCAGGTGTTCAGCATGATGCTCTTGCAGTAAAGAGACTCTACAGTCTCCAACATACCTTTGGGTAAACACAGCTTTCACTAATTCTGCTGTACTGTGTGTGAAGTCTGGTCCAGTGTCAAACTCGGAGAAAATATAAGGTAGTGTTTTATCAACAGTTAAGGGTAGTATTAACAATTTCAGTGCTTTTTATATTGAAATTACAAGCGCAGAGGGTGGTCTATTGGGGGTCTGTCCTGCAGCTATGAAAGATATGATTGTTTGAGTTGCATGGGAAAGAAAAATTCTGAACATTTTCAGTATTGTTTTCAATGGGAAAATTTTGCTTCTGAGGGTGAAGTGGTTTGTGTGTCCGTTTTATAACCAGGATACTGTGTCATTGCTAACATCTGTAATGTGTCTTTTTACACTGTGCAGGTGTGTACATACATCTATACATACTATATATATATATATATA